>CAXAKX010000701.1:0-155518 GCA_963969525.1 Ontholestes murinus
ATAACCGAGACGAAAACACAATCCCGCGCATTCCGTCCTTTGGCCTCCGAATGGAAGGCGCTTTGTCTTTCGCTTCTTTGATCATTCCCCGTGTGTCACTCGCACAAAAGAAAATTTCCCGCGCGCAAAATGCAAAAAATCACAACGCGCGCTTTCATAGAAGAGCCGTATCGCAAAAAAGATATTTCATTTAGAAATGAATTGCATATACTTAACAAAACTTTTCTTTCTCCATCACAATCACTTTTAAATGTTCTGGTATATACAATTTATCCTGCACTTTTAAAGTGTAACTGAAATATAAAATAAAATAGTTACTAAAAAAGAATGAGTTACTGTCGAGAAATAATTGGAATCATAACTGTCTTCCCGGCGCATCCACCATTTAAGTATTTAAGTATTAATTCTAAATTAAACTATTTTACCTTAATTTTTTTACAATGATATATCATAAATACTCATAATTTTTAAAATTTAGCTCATAATTGTTTTAAAACTGATTTATAATCCAAAAAATACTATTATTTTTTATCATTTAGTAGTGAACAACAGAAACATATTTTTTATGTGTGCTGGTATTTTATAAATAAAATTATGCCATGGCGTAAAGTGAATGTCATAATTGCAAGAATATATGCACTTCCATTACGTTTCTGTTAATTACTCGTTTGATGTAGTCGACGCAGATAGTCGACCGTTGGCAGCACTGCGGGCTGCGTCAGAAACGATTTCATTAGTGACGAAATGTGCAATGCAAGTCCCCCCTAAGCAAACATCCCCCAATACTGCACAGAGCCGCCAATGTGAGTTTCAATTGAAACGTATAACGTAACAAAATCGCCAGTGTTTGTAATACCTTTTAACAAAACTCTATATTTACATTCGTACTGTATTTAAATGAATTAATTAAGTACAATACCAATTTCTATAATTACATTTTATTAACTTTATTACTAAAATAATACACTATTAAATAATTAATTAATATCGAATTTTTCTACTGTATGTTGTTTGGTACTAATGGAAGCAAGGTAAATATGTATATAACGCGATAGAGGGATAACATTAACAAACAATTACAGGGAATGTAAATTATATAATTTAAGGAGAAATTACTTGATGGCGTAGGCGTTTGTTACATGGTACATGTTGAAATTTCAGGAATTATAACTTTGTTTTACAAACAAACAACAAAGTTAAAAGTTTTAAGTACAAATAGACGGAATTTAAAATTGAGGACAAAGGTGTAAATATTAGTGTTTATTTATAATTTTAAATATAAATATATTTAAATTTATACACTTCATTAATTAACTTAGATATAAATAATATTTCCTTTAAATATAGCTATAGAAATAACAAAGGTAAAATACGTAAATCATTAAAATTTTAAAAACTCTGAAAATTCAAAATACATATAAAATAAATACTTTACCTTAATATCCTTAAACTTCTAAAAGCAGAAAAAATAGTTTATTTGTTAGTTTATTAGTAATAAAACAAGTGAATTATAATAGTTAGCACGAACTTCCTTCAATTTACCGATTTACAAAATAATATTCCTTTATGATAACTGTCTTCTTGGGACCTCATAGTTATAAGCTAATTTTCTTATGATATATTTAAAAAAAAGCATGTTGTTATTTCCGTTCATAGAATCATTTATTTTTCGTACAACTTTTGTTTAATTTTTTCTTATTTCTACGCGTAATTTCCATTCGTAAATTCAATTTTATATCAGTTTCCGGAGTTTTAACTTTTATTTTAGTTCTCCAAAAAAACCTCTGCACAAATAACCTTTAGAAAGTCATTTTCCTTGTATATAACACAATATAATTCGGTGACTTATTACAGCCATTAAATAGATTTTTGGAAGCAGTTTCTAATCCGTAAAAGGTAAACATGTCTAAAATATATTTGATCATAGCCCGTTTTCATTTGAAATAATAGAAACAATTTTTGCAACCTTGTAAAAAATCAAGAACAAGTTTCTGACTAAAATTCGAGTCAGCTATATTGACAAATGATTGGAATGTAGAAGTCAAAGATAAAACTCTATATTCCATTGATTTTCTCATACAACAATATCCACTTTTCTTGAAATTAGTCTAGAAACTTTGTCTATCAAAATGAGGTGGTAATTTTTCATACTATGAACAAGAAAAAAAGCTATTTTTTTAATTTAACCGTTTTTCCATACTGTCGTCATTTCTTTTGTACTCAAAGATCATATACATCTCCTGCCTCATTCACTCAAAATTTTCTAAGCATATTTTCTCTAGATTTATCATTCTATCATAGTTTACCATCACCTAACAAAAATCTAATATTTTACGGTAGTTTCTTTTTAAAATATGTAAAATTTTCTTTGATGATTCAAGAATTGCTCAGTAAATTTTCTTCCTAATTTTAAGTTTTATTTAATTTTTTTCTTTCGTCTATCAACAATGGTTTTTAAAATTGTAAGAACTTAATTTGTCGTGCTTTTTTCGGCCAAAATTTTATGTATGTTTTTGTAGTTAATTTGTTTTTAAATGTATTTTTCTAAGAAAGAAGACGAAAGAGATGTAAATAAATAAATAAACTTTTTCAAAGAAAAATTCCATTATTTTTTTAACGGTTTTACATTTTTGATTTATCTTTTTTTAATTTCCTAATAGTTTAGGAATTTGTCATAATACGAAAGTGTTTTTCAAAGGTTCTAGAACACCTAATATTTTTATAATTTTAGTTTCTCTTTAAAACCATTCTGAATTTTTACTTAAATTTTTATAAATTTCCTAATAATTTCACCTCCAAATACGAAGATGACTTTTAGAAGTTTTAGAATTTCTGAAAAAAATCTAAAGCCTAGAAAATTATTTTAATTATAAGAATTTTTGTTTCTTTTTTAGCAAATCAAATATCTAAATAATTTCTTCTTAAAGTATTTAGACTTCTTTGAGTATTCCAGAATTTTGCAGTCATATTTTCTCCAGATTTTAAAAGTTTTTAAACATCTTATCTTCTGTTGATTATTTGCTGCTTTAGTTTTAAGTTGCCTGTAGTTTTTTTAACGTTTTAAAATGTTCTTTATTTCTAATTTATATATTCATTTTTTCTAGTTTTTTTTAAACCTTCTTTTAACTTCTTTTCCAGATTTTGAGAACTTGCTTTTGGCGCTTCTAAAACACTTTTTATTTTTTCTCTCAAGTTTATATATTTTTAAATTTATTGTTTTATATTTCCTTATCTTAAATAGTCACTAATTTTTCTTTGAGTATTATAGAATTTTTCAGTTTATTTTTCTCCAAATATTAAGACATGTTTAACAAGTTTTGTCTAGTCTATTAAGACTTTATTTGTTTTAAAATTTCTTAGCTTTAGTTCTAGTTTCCAGAACTGTTTACTTTTCGAAAAATATCAACCATTCCTTCTTTTTTGAATTTTGGGGGCGTTTACTTCGTGGTACATTTTCGATTATATTATAAGTAGCATAAAAAGTGTTTACTTTATTTATAAATTCCTTCTTTCGTAACTTATTATTATTTATTTTTTAAACTTCCTATTAGATTCTAAAAATGTGTTTCAAAGCCTCTAAATTTTCCTACAGAATTCTATAACTTTCTATCACTTACTGTTTTTTTTTCACTTTTTACTTTGTTAGAATTTTCTAGTCTCTCAATTATTAATTTCAAGTAATTTTTCTTTGAAATATTTATATTTTAATTTAAAAAATCTAGAATTTCTTATAAAATATTCTCCAGATTTTCCGTTGTTTATTGCTCGATTTCTTTAGAATTTTCAATATTTTAAGAGTTTTTTGAAATTTTCTACAAATTTTCCATTACATTTTTATGAATTAACTGGAAAAAAATGAGGAAAAACTCTTAAAATCTGGAGAAACTTATTTGAAATGAAAATGAATTCACTCGAGAAAAATGCTGAGAAACTCTTAAAATCTGGACAAATTTATCTGAAAAAAAAGTGAAAATAATTTAACTAAAGAAAAATGCTAAAACATTTTTCAAATCTAGAAAATTTATCTGAAAATTTCTACGAACTTAAAAAAATGTTATAAAAAATCCAAAGTATAAGTTTCTCAAAAAAAAACTATAAGAAAATTTATTGGAAATTTCAAAACCTTTGAAAAACTCTTACAATATGAATTGTCTATATTATAAGAATTTAAAAATACTTGAATGTCTCACAATTATCTCTCTTTCTACAAAACTTCCACTTTTCGATAATTTAAAATCCTTTCATACTTTTCATAAATATTAAAAAAAATATATTATTTTAGTTTTTCCAGAAACTTCTACTTTTTGAAAATTTAATCATTTCTTGCTTTATGCCGGGTGTTTCTAAATAAATATCGGGGTTTTAACGCTTTGTAGTACTTATTACGCAAAATTAAAATCATATATAATTAAATCACGAAATGAAAGAGCAATAAACAATTCTGTTTGTGACTACTCGCATGCGCTAGAAGGCGTCAGTCGGAAAAAGGCGACATCAGTTTGAAAATATGGGTTGCCTCTGCAAAGAAAAAAGTACGAGATTTCCAAATGCTTCTGATGAGAATGTTGTTTGAACGAGAGAGTCTATCATAAGTAGCCCGACGAAATTAGAATTAGAAGGGTAGTCGTGAATTAGCAATTCATTTTACTCAATTGATTATAACTGTTTGGAAAGTTTTATGGAAACGATAACCTGAAACAAGATTTAGGCAGCTCTTGCAACAAATACAAAACAAACATTAAACAAAGTTTGAGAACTGACCCATCGACTTTATATGTGCCTGGTGCAAGAGGTGCTCACATTGACCACGGTTAAACTTATACCTTTAACTACTTGAGTTGCTCTTTCATTTCATGAGTTATAATTTTAAGTCTTACCTGATTAAGGTTTCAAAGCGTTAAAACCCCAATAATACATTTAGAAATACCCGGTATTTTTATTTTTTCAAATTAACTTTTGTTCAATATTTCAAGAAAAAGTAATAATATTTTTCAGTAATTCCTCAATGAAATATTACTTTTTTAAAGAAGATTTTTCCAGAAATTAAGAATTTTTCAGGATTTTTTGCTATATCTTTCCATAAGATCTTTTAAAAGTTCTAAAATCTTTTTATAGGTTTTAAAATTCCTAATAATTTGTATTCGTTTAATTTTTTTGCACAAAGTTCTACTTATTTATTTTTTTTTTTCTTAATTTCCTAATAAGTTATCTTTCAAATTCCATGATATTTTTACGTGGCTACTAAAATCTTTGGGTACTTTTTCTCTGTTCTAGAATATTTTATCATTGATTTTTTTTAATATTTTCTTTGATTTTCTATTTTCTCGGAGCATCTAAAAAAATTCTAGTATTACCTGTTCGTTTCCATTTAAATATACTAACACTTCATTTGAGAGTTCTCTGCTTCAAACGTATTCTGTTTGTGTCTGAAAAGTTGAATATTCAAGTAAATAAATTTCATCTTTTTTGCCAAGCAACTTTCACTAGTTTTATGTTGTTTCATTTTTGAATTTGAAGTTTTACTTCCTCGGATAAAAAAGAGTACCTTTGAATTTTGATATTTTGTAGCCAGCTTGAATGGTATTCCAATTTCTCAGAAGAGACTGATGATAATTCAATCTTGAATGCGGTTCAAGTATCATTTTTTATTTATATTTCCTTGACGTTAATAGTATCGTTACACTTGATATATTTTTCTACAATCTTTTTCCTACAATTATTTGTAGCTCAAATGAAGTAACCACAACAAGTTGCCTGGAATGCTAAGTTATTTTCAGTGCCTACAATGGCTTTTTCCTGTGTTTTTTTTCCTTTTTACTAGTTGCTGACTCCTCCTTTGGTTGCCGGTTCGACATTTCGGTTACCTATGGTTTGCTTCTTCTTCTAATAATTCTTTCTTAGCCACGGATTACAATAATATCATCAATGGTAAAAGGGGAGGGAAAACCCATCTGGATAAGGTTCCTATACAAGTCCCTGCACTTCATCCGAAAGTTCAAGCACTCATAAAGATATGGTTATGGTTCCCATTAGCTCCGTACAAGCGATTAGGTGAGTGAGTAAGACCCATTGTAAACAAATGCGAGGAGGAGGATAGTAGCTCAATCTGCACCGAACCAGGGGAGGAAAAACTCTTCTGCACGTGAAATTTTATTCCTGGAACAAAGCAATTTTAGTAACTTGAGGATTGATTTTGTAAAGTTTGAAACGAGAGCATCCCTTTCAATTCCTCTGCTATGCTTTATTAGTTCCCTGCCTACAAAAAGGCAAATAGTCTTGAGGGTAAACTCACCTCACCTCTAGGGGGGGGGGGGCATGTCAGCATATAGCTTGAGGTACCAACTGGTCAGCTATTTCGTTACCCTCTAATCATATGTGACTGGAAAGCCAACATAAGATAATCATAAATTGATCTTAGAATAAATCAAACAATTTTTGACAAATGTACACATTATTTATACATATTGAAATATTCATTAATTTAATGGAAATAGTATTTCATTAAAAGAACAAATGAGATTAGAATCTAAATAGTAGTCGCGGGAAGAACATCAACGATGGATTCTTGACGAGAATCCTGAATGGGTCAGCTTGGAAGAACATTTTGAAGAAATGAACTTCGCCCGGGTCAACTCAAATTAAATTATAGTAATAATATTTATAGTAGTATGTTTTTTAGAGTAATTTAAGAAGAGAATGAAGCTATTATTGGGAAGACGACCTGCCATGTTGCCCTTATTCTAAATGCCTATCGGGAATGAGCTTGACTTATTATGTTGGTTACGAGATCTATCATTGAAACAATGCAAAAAGTCTGGCCATTTATGATGTGCAATATCTTTAAAATGTATATTTATACCAGCCGGAACAATAACTTTGAGCGCTTCCTTGTGCGTGAAAAGGTCTATATTGATATAGGGACGTTTACCAAACCGCGTGTAAGGGAGGGACGAAGGCGATTTTGGTTTAAGCAAACGTGATTATCATTTTGTCCATAAAGTGATATACGCTGATATTACTGTTGAGATGATTCTAAAGTGTACTTGTGACACAAAAGCCTTCTTCGATCGGATAACGAACACATTACTGCCTCCACTTCTACCCCCTTAGATTGCGATGAGTTTATAGCTCCCACCGCGATTTTGCATTCCTTTATCTGAATCCTGTCATAACAATTTGATAATGTGATGGCTAGGGGGGAGAAAAAGAAAGAAGAATAATCAATAATTAAACTAACGTAGCTTTTATAAAATAGCAATAGAATGACAGAATCAGCACAGATTATGTCCGGACAAGAAACCGAATAATATTCATACCCTTAGAGGCCGCATCTTTGGCATATGCTACGTGCTACTTCCAGGAAAACTTATAGTCAAGGATAGGACTCAAGTAAATCAAGTCTTTAACGGAAAAAGACCTTAGGATTAGTTTGTCATTAAAATACACTTGTTAATTTGTGCTGATTATGTTCTTTACAAAGATCACAGCATTACACATATGAATAGATAACGTTAATCCATTCAAATGTATCCTAAACGTATGTAAACTAATAGTTCAAACAAAGCCTGATTGAGTTTGTTGTGGATTGCATGTAAATCTTTACCCGAGCAAAAGAGGACGATGTCGTCAGAAAATTGGATGATGTGTTACAATACATAGACATTATAAGTTCCAAATCTTGGGTATACAGTGCATATAAAATTGAGCTGAGGACTGACCTTTGCAGTAAACCCTATTATTTTTCAAAAAGTTATGAACTCTTAAGAACCACACTTTATGACTGATGCATTGTCAAACGCATATTGTAATCAGACATGGTAGCTTAAGCTTCTTTGAATAAAACACGATAACTTTGTTTGTATAATTTAACAACTTTAGCTTGTCATTATGAAACACACTATGTGTCGAAAAAATTTTTTCAAGTTATACAAAGCTATCGTGTTTTGTTCAATTTACAAAAATGTATAACTAAGTAGAAGCTTCTAACATATATAACTTAAGCTTCTTTAGCTTTTTAATGAATAGACGAGGAATAACTGAATTATATGCCCGAGTAATACCAGGAAGACTGCAGCTGTGCATTCTTTTAGAATTGAGCTCCGAATTTCAATGGTGAGAATGGCCAAGGCATCATAATATCGTCTGCCATTCCTAAGATTCACATAACATCATTTCATTTAATCACACCATTGAACACTATTCTTAATCTAGTGTTCAAAGAATTTGCGAAAGCAAGACATCATTACCAGAGGACTTAGGGAATTAGAATTGTACTTGGGGATAGGGAAACGAATTGGATTACTCCATTATGGTGGAAACACTCACAAGAAAGAATTAAACAATTATTAGCAGATCAGAGCCAAGGTTAATAATCAGTGAATAACTGATTGTATCTATCTTTGGAAAAGAATCTATAAGATCTATCTTCAGCTCTTAATAGCAAAAGGCCTCAGTAAAGAGTCATTGTGCCTCTGAATAATAAGGAGTGAACTAAAACTGAGGTGCAACGAAACAAGGAGTGAGAGAGGGACATATTTTGTCTGAGAAAATCTGATTCGCATAAATCGTTTCTGGTAGAAATTTTTTTTTTAATTGTCTGATGCTCTTCCAAATTTCTGTGATCGGTGCATTCCTAAAAATTTCTTGAATGAGATCTTTTTTTTTCTATTAAACGTTTTTTCTTTGGTCCTTGCAGTGGAAGCTTTTGCCAAAATGTAATGGTATTCTCCGCTATGCCTATAAAATTCTTTTGACGCCTTAACTCTTTCCTCTTTGGCTCTTTGGTAAATACTATCTCACCAGACATATTTGTTGCGATGTAAAGCTTGCAAAACTCTCTCCCACAGTCTCGCGAGCTTCACTCAGAAGACTTATAAATGAAGAGACATCTTTTTAACGTCGTCCAGATAATTACTTACCCATTCCCCTCTTGCTAAAATAAGTGCCCAGTTTTCCTTTTATGGATGAATTGTACAGATGATTCTAAGCTATTTTAGGAGAGATTAGCTGTTAAGATAAATTCACATAGAAGAAGGAAATTATCGCTACCAATTTTGGAAGTTTTCTAATAGTTTTTGCTTGATCTTATTGGATTTTTTCCAGCAGTTGTTACTCTAATTGCGAAAATTTTCTTCCAGTTCTCTTTCTTAATATTTTTGGAACCTTTCTCCTATTTTCTTGAAGATTTCTCTTGAAAATTCTGAAATTTTTTGTTTGTACAATTTGCCAGAAAATTTTCATTTATTATTTAGTATTTTATCATTGTTTGCTTGATCTGATCGAATTTTTCAAATAACAAACATTTTTCTAAATTTCTAGAAATTTCTAGCAATTTCTATTTCATATTTCTTGAATTATCTAGAAATGTGTCTTTCACTTCTTAGGTTTTTTTTTATAATTCTCGTTTTTAGTTTCTTTTATGAATTCTTACCTACCAGCAAATATTAATTCATTTTTTAGGAGTTTTGTAAACAATAATGTTTTTCCAAATCCTATAATTTAATAGCAACTTCTCTTTCATTTTTTCTCAGTAAATTTTCTCGGTAGTTTTCAGAACCCTTCAGCAAATTTTCTTTTATCTATCGTAAATTTTATAACATTTTTAACTCGATCGTATCTGACATTACTATTAATTTTTTCGTTAATTTGCTAGCTTGCTCTTAAAAGTTTTAAAATTTTCAAGGAATTCCTCTTCCATATTTCTACGATTTTCTAATATATTTTGCATTTATTGAGAGTTTTCTACCATACTTTATGTTGATTTTTTTTAATATTCTGAAATTAATTTCTGCGGATTTCAGAACCCACCAACAATTTTTTTTTAATTTCTTAAAGATGTTACATCATTTTTTGCTTTATTAATTGGATTTTTTTTTAAATATTTTTTCAATATTCTAGAATCTTCCTATACGATTTCTTTTAAAAATTATAAAACTTGTTTTAGTGATTTCTAGAACGTATTAGAAGGGTTTGTATAATTTTTTAAAAGTGATCTACAATTTTTTGCTATATGTTATTAGATTTTAAGCAAATTGCAAAATTGTATACAAAAGTTCTAAAATTTTCTACGAACAAAGGTGTTGGCGTATGCAGATGATATGATGCTTTTGACGAGAGACTGGTGAGAGATAAAAGAAGAGTTGTAGAGAGTGGAGTGGTATATCGATAATAGAGGACTGCAAGTGAATGCAAGGAAAAAGTGGATGCGATTTAGAAATATAAGAAGGGAAGATAGAGTGGTTGAATTAGAATGAAAAAAGTAGGGAAAATGGTTTTTAGACAAATTCGAATTAGCGTCCAAGCTGTGGGATGCGTGTTTGAAGCTCATTTTGTGGTATGGTGTAGAAACATGGAATAAGGGAGTATGAATGCACTGGTTGTTCTCGAAGCATATTCTGCGGGTTAAAAGATCAACAGCTGTGTACCTTTTGCTTCAGAACACAAATAGAATGAGTGAAGGCAATGGAGAAAATTGTTAAGTATAAGATAAAGTTGTGTTAAGTGAAGGATGGAATGCAAAAATATATACGAAAGGGCATTAGTGTCCGAGAATATTGTGAATTAACGGTTGAAGAATGGATAATGTGCAGGTATGGATGAAATAGGAGTGAAAGAAAGTTGAGCTGCAGGATAGGCAAGGATATATCAGGAGGAGCACATATAATCCGAGCTATGAAGGATGGCAGGTATATGAGATGGTACCAGGGCACTTGACTAATAGTGACTTTAGATGTTGTTCGGGACAGAGAGGAAAAAAGGTTTGAAACCCCATCCTATCCTTCCTTCCTCTCTTTTTCCCCAAAAATTTGGTAGGTATGTGATGTGCACCAATGGGATGGATACATGGAGTCATTTGGGAGAAAATATGAAGGAGTGTGAGGAATGTTTTGGAGGCGAGGGTAACAGAAAGGAATGGAGAGAATATAACTAGTTTAAGGGTTTTTGCAAGACTGAAGTATAATAGGGAGGAAATAAATAGAGCGTATGCGAGTATGTCAATTAGAATAGAAAGTTCTTTATATATGTTTTTAACATTTTTAATTACGAGTTACACAATATAAATATTTTTTAATTGTTACATTGCGTTATAATTAATTATCGCTATAATTTATATATTTATTGAATGTAATCGAAGTTATTTTTAAATACAAACGCGCCATCCTAATTGAAGATTACTTCGAGTATTCGATTAAATATCCCTTTTATCACGATGAACGATGTATTCCATTGAAATAGTACATGATTCCGGCAATCGAGCGCTCAATTAACCAACAAATTTTCCCAATAAAATTGATGGTAGCTGCAGAGGTGCGGCTGAATTCAATGCGAGTTTCCAATATTCCAAGCCCCTGGATTAAAAGGTAATTAAAAGGAATTTATGCACTCGCAATAATCTTCCAATCTACGTTATTTTACAGCATTGGACTAAACTGAAATCGCTGCGATAAATTCTTGAATAATATTCTGTAATGCAGACAATAAATTCATAAAGTAAAATAAATTTTATATATTTAAAAAAAAATAATCAACCGTAGAAAATGAATAAACCTCCACACTGAGGTTGAGAATGGTCGAGATCCTTCAGCACATAATTGGCTTAGTTGGAGTGCGTGGATCGGTTTACTGTATAATTTAGGGCAATTTTAGGGATCGCTCCTTTTCGGGCGGGGAAGGGAAAAAAAAGAAACGTAATCGAAGGAAGGAACTTAGGCTTGTAAGCGCATTAAGGGATGAAGTTCGTCCTCATTATCTCCTCCCCTCAAGTCTTACTCGGCGCGGAGGTGCTCTCGAGGGTCTCTCCCCGCTAATATTCAAAGCGCCCCGTTAATTTCAGAACTCTCGCTGAGGAATTGTCCTATCGATTACCTTAATTTTAAATGCCGTACGCCTCTGCTCTGGTTTTATTGTTTGGAATTGATGCGGAGATTTCACCGAGCGATTGAAATGTAAAATTGCCACAATTTTTTTATTAATTGCAAATAATATTTTGTACACTAAATAGGCAGAAAGACATCTGGACTTTTGACAAATTAATACATTAACACATGATTAATTATTCATAATTTCAATGTGAATATGTACAAAATTTGGCAATAAATATATGAAGTAAGATATAAAAAATAAGTATTATCATTGGCACAAAAACAGTTAATGTAAAATGAAATGCAACGATGGCAGAAATTTTTTGTAATATGAATTCTTAAATAAGACACATGTAGATAAATTATGTAATGATTTATATGTTATTAATTATTTTCATACATTAAGGATTTATCGAGAAAGATTTACATTTAGGTTAGACGAGAATAATTGTAGGTATTACATATAGAAATGGGTTGTTTCTCTGATTTTATTTTCAATTTGAAAACCCGTAACACATTTAGTTTCTATTCTGAAGAATGATTTTATATGTGTGCATTGTTTATCTATTTAAAAGTTATGACCTGAAGTAATGGTAAGATAAGGAATTGGCCAATTTTATAAAATTCGAAGATATTCTAGGATCATTTTAGTTAAACTTAGGTGTTGTTTATAATGTCTTCTTCTGGACTTGAATTTTCTTGAAATATTTCAATGTGCCAATAATTTATTTATTACTAATGGGTAACCCTTTTGTACACTAAATAAAAATTACAATTTAATTAGAATAATATAATAAAATCATCTTAAATAACTTACTATTTAATAAATAGAACTGGACGAATAATAACATAACTAATTATACATTCTATTCCTAAATAGTAATTTTAATGAAACGAGTGATACAGAAAACCAATGACATTTATAATATTCTTTAGCTTCATTTTACGTTCTATCTAAAGGCGTATTATTACCATAATTAGTAAGATAATTAACTTGAAAAAATGGCATAAAACGAGTTTATCTGCCATTAACTGCTAAAAGGAAGATCTTTCTTTAATTTAACAGTGTTCACCTTAAGTATACCTATTTTAAATTCTGCAAAGCGCTAAAAATCATTTGTTTTTTTTTTCTAGCAGCATAATATCATTACCATATATTGGGGACCAAACAGCAGATGCATACTCCAACTGGGATCGAACAAACATATACTATAAAATCTTAATTATACCTACGCTAAAATCCCTAGAAAATATATTTACAAAACCCCACATTCTTCTACCTTTCTTCTACAATATGTATCGAAATTGTAATTAAAGACTATAAAATTGTGCTCCATATAAAAAGAAATTGAAGTACATTTCCTTTCATTTACTATTAATTTGTTTTTCTCAAACGAAATAGATATCCTATTAAGGTCTTCTTGAATTTCTAGACAGTCTTCTGGATAAGAGATACGTTTAATTATTTTCATATCATCCGGAAATAATACACTTTTACATCAAGTATTAAATTATTTATATCATTGATAAAAATAGAAAATAATATAGGCCCAATATGAGACCCTTGCTGAACCCTAGAAGTAACTATAATTAAACTTGATTCAAAATTATTTAACTTTACTATTTGTTGTCTATATAAAAACACAAATCCATGTTATATATTTTTATTTGAACCAAACGTCTTCTATTTGGAAACCATTAGTTCATGATATACATACTTTATATCAAACCCTTTAGATAAGAACACTGCATCAACCTAATTACCGTTTTCCAATGCGTCTGACAAAAATGCGATATATTCTAAAAGATTTGTCATGGTCAATCGGCCCGGCATAAAACCATATTGATTGACATTTAAAACTCTTCTTTCAAACAGCATATCCATAGGACAAAGATCTTTTACAAATAAGGTATATAGGATTGCATAACGTATATTTGCAATGTTTTTAAACTGTACTCGCAAGTCCTTCGGGTGCGCTTACATTGCTACTTTTAAGATCACTAATTGTTATTAATTGGATTTTTTGAGTATGTGAAAATGTTGATGTGAGTAAAAGACACAAGTTTGCCACTTTTTTTTCACTTATTTTATTAAATGCTAGATGTACATTTTGGTTACAATGTAACCATTATCAATAGCAAACTAAATAAAGGTCAACAATAGCTTTAGTAATTGGGTTTTTACGGATTAATTATTTCAAGTAGAGGATCATTTAAGGGGCTTACATTGAAGTTCAGCAAATTATATTGGTGTTTTTTCATTTTAATTTATTGAAACATATTTATAATTGTTCTAACTTTTTAATTTTTAATACGTATGTTCTTTAAATCTAATGTTTAAATTTCTCTGTGTTTGACCTGCATAAAATTTATCACGATTTGAACATTTTTTAGAGTAAATAACTGACTTTTGTAGTTCGTATATTTTTGTAAATGTGTTTCCTGGATATCTTTTTAATTTAGAATTTGTATAGGTTTTTAATTATTTTAGTATAAGGGCCTGAATTTAACAAATGATTCACATCGGCGGTGTAATCACTTTTTTTAACAATCACAATGGCGTTACCTTTGTCTGATTTTAAATAATAACAGTTCATTTCCTTTAGGGTCTTTATGGTGGAGATGTCTTCTTTTATTTTCTTCTTGTTGTATCGTGTAACCCCAAAAGAGTTCTATTTTCTTCTTTGCTTCTTCCGGTTCTAATTTTGAGGCGGCCATTTCGATGTCGTAATGATGTCTTCTGTGTAGTACTTGTTTGAGTGGACTGCATGATTGAGGCCTTTTTTCAAGAGATTCAGATTGTTGTTAAGGAAAACTTCTTCGGTTTTGTTATAAATTTGTATTTGTGGAATATCTGTAGTTGCTGTTTGTTTGGTATAACTATTATGGTGTTGTTTATTGAATAAGTATCGGTATTGTGGTGGATTTTCTTTTTACTTTAGCACTTATCAAGCACTTATCACTGAGAACATTTTCATCAGATATTGGCCCCATATATCCTGTATAGTGGATTTACTCAGTATTAAGTGTTGTTCGTAAACAGAAATTTCAAGTAACGTTCGTTTTTTTTATGTAATACACTTATTTCGAATCTAAGCCACTTAATTTTCATTCCGGTAATTAACTTCGATATGTTCTTATTGTGGTTTCTGGTTTTTACTTTTATAAAGTTGGGAAAAATCACTTTTTGACACACTGTTGTAGGTGTGTTCTGCTATGTGTAGTATTTTAAAGTCATTGTTAAATTGGTGGTTTTCTTCTATTAGATAATTGGCGTAAGTTGAATTTGTTTTCTTATTTTGGTAGTTTTTCTTGTGTTCCTTTATTCTGTCATTAAATTATCATCCAGTTTGTCTCACGTAAGTTTTCGGGCAGTCATTGTTGTTTTTGATGTAGTATTTTTTCTATTGTGGATTTGTTATATCTATTTTCTATTGAAATTTTGAAAAGTATGTTTAATTCTTAATTGAAATTAATTTCTGTCATTGGGACATTTAGTAATCTGTGAATTATGCTATAATATGCAGCTAATTTATGTATGGATTATGGTGGATTGTCATATCTCTATGTTCGAGAGATTTTTAAATATAGGAAGTTAATTGATTTTTTTTTATTCTGTTTTAATACACACCCTGTATATCAAGGAAGGTGAATCAAGTGATAAAATTCAGATATGGATAAGGCTGCAGGTGAATGCTGTTGTTAAAGTGTAATATAAATATCTCAATGAGGTGGATAATATCCCCTAGAAGTCTAAATTTATTGTCTTATTACTCTACTTACAGTTCTGGGTAAGTTATTCCAAACCATCTTATAAAATAAATGTATAGTCTGCATCACCCAACACATCTCTTCATATCATTACGGTTTTCTGGACCATCGTTTCACTTCCTTACCTTTATCTATCCTTGCATTAATATCAGACAGCACACCTTGAATATCAAAAATCGGCCATAGTCTTCTTACATATCCACAAAGCCTTCGTCTCAGTGTGGCATCGACATTTGCTTTTATGTGTAATTCCTCCAAAATTTAAGTAATCTAATTGATAAATTTTCTTCTATCTAGACTCCTGCAGGTCGATACATCTATTCTTACTCAATTGTTTCCCAACAAGTTGTCTAAAAACGATAACAGCACAAAATACGTTATTGTGTACTTAATGTTATTTAGGATTGTTACCGGCGTTCAGTTTACCTGAACGTCGTAACAAATGTGTAATTATATTTTAATCCATTTTACGAGCTACCCATTGCTTTTAATAATAATTTGCATAAATTCCGCATTATTGAAATAATCCAAACGAGATAATTTTCCAAAATGTGCAGCTGCCAGTGCGGAACAATAGGACGGGCCCTTTTCGGCGAAGAGGATCATTACCTGTTCCCGGAATTGCGGGACCTACGTGACCGAAACAAAGCCGCGGTACCCAAGATCACCGTATAAAACCAGGCTCCGACCATCGCTCTTTACCAGTCGTCTGCCATCAGCAGCGGTGGTCAGCCTGGTCGGCTTTGCCGATTGAAGCCTCTTGCTCTTTTGTATATTGTATATTTTCTATGTCTTTTTTTTGTTTGTAATATAATTTCTTCTTCTCTAGCTCCATGTTTTAATTTACAAACCTTTCTCTTGTTCTTTTACTTTTTCACAGCTAGCCGGTGTCCCTTCGTTGACGTGGCGTGGAAGCCCAAGCAAGTAGCACTTGCAGAAACTGTTTAATCGAAGCCCGCGGCTGTTAATCGATGGTGAGCTTCGCCTGGGACCCCTGTGCCGCCTCCAGTGCGTGTTGGTTCCAGAGAGTACCGCCGGTACTACTTCCTTGCCAGTCCGTCACCAGGACGTCTTCCGCGTCCACCGTTAACAGGATATATGACATGGCTAATAGTTATGTAGTCCAATGCCTGGCGGTGCTTTAGTACGAAGAGTAGTTAGTCTGTTTTATGCAGATAACACTGCACTAATGGCCCATGTACAAAAATAGTTTGAGAAATAACTACAAAGGGAGAATATCCTTGAACCCTAATAAATCTCTGGTACTCTTTCCATTTTACCGTCTTCAGAATTCACAACATAAAATAAGTATTAATAATCACCCAATTTTTCCTTCAAAATTCCTTAAAACAGAGATCGGGAAGAAAGCATAACATTTTAGAAATCTAACCTTGCAAACTCAAAGAATTTCTGCAAAAGTAGCATCTATAAGATATACTGTCACCCTATTCTCGATAATTTTGAAAGGATTCCAAAATCCCCGCCCCGCCATTTTAAAGAACGTGCAGGTATCTGAACTAGCAGCTCTTCGAATCCTTACTAACAATCGAAATCTTCTCAATTCTATCCACAATACTTCCAATACTCTCTTATACCAACTGACCCAAATTATTTCTATTGAAGAACGTTTGAAATTTACCACAAACTCATATAACCATGAAAACCTAAACGAGTATCTCTCGTAATCTATTAAAATTTCACAAGTTCACAAGCCAAAACAGCTTAAACTATATATATATAGGTTAAATGATTTTTTTTTATGATGAAAGCATTTCCAGATTTTTCTAGAATAACAAACTGCTCGTACTCGAGGTGTGATGTATAAGGAATAGGTGACTCGTTGTCAATATTAGAGAAATGTTAACTACAACTATATCATATAACTTATTTAAAGAGGGCTTGTATGTTCATATAATTTTTAAAATTACCATTCAATATTTACTAAATTTTCGCATGAACTGGAAAAATTTCCGATATTGGAAATTGTACCTTAGATTTTAATTAATTAGAAAGGGCGCTAGATTTGATTAAACAATATATAATTAGATTAATATAGTTAGTTCCACCCCTCCTAAAATCATAAAAATAACTACCGTTTATTTAGACCTGGACAAATTTCGTAAAACACAATTATGCAATTTATTTTATTGCGCTGTGTATTTATTATTTATTATGTTAAGAAACGAATTTAATTATTTGTTTATACCGTTGTATTTTATGATTACCTTATCGTAGTACCTGTACCAGTAAATACAATTATTAAAAATTGGTAATTTCGCTAATCTTTCTTCGAAGTTTTCCATGAATATTTCCGACATTATATAGCAAAACTCCATATTCTTACCTCCACCTACGCTGCTCTGTTGAGATGCGAAGTATTAATTAACTCTTGGGACCCTTCAAGAAGAATACACATTCTCGAGGTGTGTGTGCTCAGTATCCTACCCTCGATTAACTATTAGGGTAACAAAAAAAGGGCGCAAACTACTCTGGGATCATCTTGGGGCGAGGAGATGGCCTACTGCTAAGAGATTGTGGGACCCATTACAATCTGCAGTAGAGGTTTAACTTCAATATAGACGCTATTTTTTCTGTCCATGATCTATCGTCCCCCTTGGATAAATTCTTCGGCTTAACCGAACTAGGTTTTAAGAGACATCTTAGTTTGAGGTCTGCACTAGGGTTAACAATGTCAAGTCTATTTGGGTTCAACAACCACCTGGCCGGACATGTCACACTTGTCGTTGTCAGTGATCTTGTCTCCCAGGTGACCATTCTGAAGGGTCTTGGTTTCACCATCCGGATTAATGTGGAAAAAACAAATACCTTAATCCAAGGTGAAACATGCGGGGCTCTGCTATAATGGACAGTTTTCTTTCACTAGCTACTCGTCCAACGTACATAGACCAAAACCTTAAACATCAAACATAAACGACAATAAACCTTACTCGAATGATAGCTAAATTCTAAGGGTAAAAAGCCCTAAAACACAAATATACGCTGTATCTGTATTGAAATTCTATCACTCTAAAGCGACATCAAGTGCTCTTTATTGGAGATCCAAAAAACCAAACAGAAGAGGCAATAAACACCTCCTGCACTGTAATAGCCAGTAAAATTTCAACAGTTCAAATAAAACTACTAGCTGGGATGGCTATAAACGGAATATAATAAGATTTTAAAACAATATAAGAGGAAAACATTAAGAACGTTTTGTGAGGGAGTCACTGACACAGTCCCAATACACAGGATGCGTAAAGTCTTGTCCAAATAAGAAAATCTGATGGATGTTATGTAAAGGGGCTTAAGGACTCTCTCAGTGTGCTGTTAAAGACGCACTTCCCAGGCTTAATATCTGTATACTCCTCAGAAAATATTGCTCAATCTACAGAAGGAAGCATATTCCTACCTACTAGAGAAAGCAAAATTATGGCTGGTACTCTTATCAAAGAATAAATTAAATAGGCAGTTAATAGCTTTAAATCCTTTATTTAGGCATTTGCATTAGGTATTTTTGTGGATACCTTTAAAGTGTGTTTCACAACAAATCCTTCGAAATCGTGGAAAAAGGAGCCATCAAGACATACCCGCAATGAAATGAGTTATGGCCGTACATGATAACTATATGATCATCGTAGGTATAGGGAGTGAATTAGAATCCACAGCAAAAAGGTGCTCGTAACTTGGGTTTCTATCGCCCTTGCTATAGTGTACCGTAGTATATGACCTTCTGACAACCTTGGTCGACAAGAGTAATTATACGCATGGTTATACTAACGACATATTAGTTGTAATAAGGGGTGTTGGGCTTGTGCAGTAAGTTTAAGGACCAATTATATCTGTATAAGATATAATAAAATAATAAATTAAGTTTGACTCGTATATTGAACACTAATTACAAAATTTACAATTAAAGGTAAAATTGTCGCGACCGCTCTGACTGAATGTTCGTTCTCGTCTCTTCCTTCTTCCTTTCTTCTTCCTTTCTTTCATATTTTCACTCACGCACTTGACCGTTGAGAGAAATAAAAAAAAAAATTACCACCGTAACGAATTAGGGTTGGGTTGCGATAGTTATAAAATCGCAATAAGGGGTAAATATCACATCATTTTGCCCCTAGCCCAAATCTCCCACAATTCCATAGTAAAATGATGTCTGAGGGAAGCTTAATTCCGAAAACACTAAGTTAAAAGTAGTTGCGTTATCTGATCAGGTGAAATATTTAGTTAATAAACACGTTAGAATTCACTTTCTTCGCAATTTATTTTGTATTTACCAGATGTACATTTCGAGCACTAAGTGATCATTATCGATAGCTAACTAACTAACAGTTATATCTAGTAAATACAAAATAAATTGTGAAAAAAGTGAATTCTAACGTGTTTTATTAATTGAAATTTCTTTTCATATAACTGATTAACCAATAATATAGGTTTAAAAAACTGGTTTGAAAACTTTGTTGGAATGCACATCTAGAAAAAGCAATCTACAAAGCTATACCAAAATGATACATTGGTGTATATGCTAGTAAATCCCATTATGGGTCACTAATATGGTAAATCAAGACTAAACAACAACGATACAAAAGAAGCCTCAAACCCTCCAGAGAATGGCCCCTCTTGGATCACGGGGACTATACACACCACCCCATCTGTAATAATAGAAGCTTTACTAAACCTACTTCCCCTACACAAAAAAATCAGAAAAGAAGGTTTAATGAATTCGATGAGACTAAACTTTCATGGTAAAGGACCTAGATTCGGGCACTCAGAAACTCTGAACTTGATTAAACCAGAATTTCTACAAACATAATGCTGACCAAAATTTGATTTCATATCGCACTTTAAAGTGATTTATGACAGTCGTCAAAATAGCCTAAATCAAATAAAAAACTGTAATGTGGTATACATATGCATCGAAATATAAGTGGGCTCCAGAATAGTCATATACGGGTATAAATTAGGGGAATCAATTCCTTTCGGACAAGGTCCATCAGGCAGAAACATTAACCTTGGAAATATGTGCTCAAGTTTGTATGTCAAAGGCTACAAAGAGGTACATATGTGTTAGGCTGCCTTTAATTACCTCAAAACGTACAGTTCAATTCCAAAACTACTTGGAACCCTAAACAAGCTGTGAATCAACTAGCCAAGGGTAACGAAATAATTTGGGTTCCACAATACGCAATAATAATAAGCAACGAACATGTATAAATACAACAGGTCAAAAGCAATCCAAAATGTTTATTGACTTCTCGCTAAGCAGAGCTAAAAAGCTTTTGCTTCTTACTAGAAGCGAGATACGGCTCTTCATAAGAGAGGTAAAGTGGAAACCTCTTGTAGATTATGTGGATTGGCAGAAGAAACGGTCGAGAACATCCTATATGTGTGTACAGCACTTGTCACCAATAGCGTAGCCCTAACCGGAGATATGACGATAAAGCCAGAACGTAACAGGGCATGGTCTCGTAGGAAGTTAATTGACCTTATCAAGAAAATTGAATTTCTAGGAATAATCTAGCAGTAGAGTATTATTATGAAAGATTTAATTAGGTCACAATGCTGTAAAGCTGCCTAAAGCCAAACAACCCCGTCTATCTAACCAAATATAACTCATAAGACTCTCGAGTAGCACTAGATATTTCAATAAATTATGGCTCGGGATTAAACTTCAACATTAGTTTGAACATATTTAGTTCTGTCAAATAAACTTAGTTTATTTGACAGTGTTGCTTTGATAGCCTTGCTATTTGCAACACGCAGTTGTAGTTGTTTCAATAAATGTAATTGCAGTTCATTTGAATGCAAAGATATATTGATATATCTCACGTTTCCACAGTCCATCTTTTCTGACAGTTAAGAAGTAGTTGAAAGTAATACAGATACAAGAAAAACGAGAAGGGCAATTAATAAATTAACAAATTTATAAGATGTAACTAATATATTATTAAAAATAGCTATGAAATTCTTTTGAAACTTGAACAGCTAATATCTTTTCGACATCGGAATCTACATGAATAGCCTGCTAAGGATAGCATAAACATAAACATTTAGTTTTTCGTTTTTCTTACTGCAAAAACTTGCCAATATATTTAAGATAAGAAGGAAATATCTCAGAGCTAAACAAGAACGCAGGACACATGAGTGATATGAATTTATTTCTTTTTCACTTATCACATTTTTTTTAAATCTACAGTTTTGATATTTATTTGAGGGTTATAATATTTTCTAGTTCTAGTCTATAATTGCATTTGAAGAGGAGCTGAGTGCAATCAAATTTAATTTACTGCGTACAACACACGCTAAATATTTTAAATTCTTTTTAAGGGTTGCTGCTTATTATGTAAAAGAATGGAAAATTTTATTGATGCCAAGAAGATGATAGTCTGCCAGTGAAGAACACACGTCCTAGTGACTATCATGCTTGTGAAAATGTGTAAATTTCCCTAGATTAACAAAATATAATTCCGGTAGCTTATGAAGATAGCTGTAGAACTACTACAGGTTAGCATTGAGCTGTTAGTTATTATGAAATGAGCAATTTTCTAAGATAAATTAGGTTAATCCATTCTCAATATATTCCTCTTGCCTTGTAAAATAAATCGAGTTCATTCCCACGACCAAGATGGCGACAGGAAAAATTTCTCGTACCACAAATTTTTAGTATATTGAAAAGCAAATTGATAATGAGTTTATATTATAGAAAGAGTTTTTATATTATTGAGATAAAGATAACGGTTCGAGATAAACATCTTCTGTGACTCCTTATGTATTTTTAAAGATTTTATTTTAGAAGGGAACTCTTTATTTGTTTGTGTGCACATTGAAAACGAAAACGAAAGGGTCGAAACTACAGAAGTGTAAATATTATCAGCGGTACATTATAACTCTGTGTATGTATATACACAGTAAATAGTGATATTGACATTCAAAATATTAAATTCTTTGTAATGGAATGTTTTAAAATAGTTTTTTTAGGTGTATTATCTTGAAATAGTAAAATATTATCACGACGTTAACTCAACAGCGCCATTATAAATATTACGAGAACCGAGAACGCGAACGTGTCTTGTTTATTCAACAGAAATACCGCAGCATTTTAAAATTTAATTATTCCACTTTAATATTTGGCGTTCCCACGTAACATTTTCATATGATTATGCAAATTCATTTCCACATGCCGCCTGAGTAACGATAAAAAATTGAAATTTACATTATTTCGCTAGATATATTCCTATTCCATGCTCGCATCCATCAGCGTAAATTTAATTACTGCCGATATTTCCGCTGTTGTTTTAATTGAGTTCCATTAAAGCAAAACATGGGAACTTTTTAATGGCTTAGTGTCTATTAGAGTTACACTAGTTTGTAAATTTAGTGCGTTACATTTACGTCGAGGTGCTTTTATTACATAAACCGCTATAATTATACAAATTGTTAATTATCTGTATAAATAGGATATTGTAATATTATAATTTAATATTTTATAGGTAAATATAATAAAATTGAATACTACAAATGCGTGTATTAATCAAATCTACTTTAAAACGATTGTGTTTATTTATTTGGTGGATGCGCCGGGCTAATAGCACGTAATTGGTTGACGGCGGCATTGAAATATAATGTTTGTATGTTTGGTGGATGCGCCGGGGTAGCAATATAGATAATATTACATTTGCATAAACATTTTTACTATATTCGTTGACACCAGGATTCAATAAATAACATATTAATATGTAGTAGGGTAAACATGTATTTTATATTTATAGAAATGTAACATACACAAAACTTATGATATAGTGTATAAACATGCTGTATTAATTGAGTTCACTTAGGACGTAATATGAGAACTTTTTAATGGCTATAAATCTATAAATATTACTCTAGTTTGTAAATTCAATATGTAACATTTACGTTGGGTTATTTACAGTACACAAACCTCCGTTATAATACAAATTGTTAATTCCTAACTTTCAGTCTTCATTATATCCACAAACTGTTGTCAAGGTTGATATTGTGTGCAAAACAAGTCCGGCGAGAGGCGAAGCAAATCCACTCTCCGTTTCGCCCGTAATCGAATTTATTTCCCCAACAACGAATTTAATGCATTAAGTTAATTTTCGACTGTTCAGTGGATGTGTGTTGGCGCGGGGTGTGTGCGTGTGTGCCGCAGGTCGAAAGGCGGAACATCAAACGGTTCACCCCGGAACAGGGAAAAGGCGCATTTCGACGCTTTTCCTGGAGGCGTTACCGCCGCCCCGCCATCCACTTACATTAATCGGCCGGGTCTGGCCATTTTCACATAATTTCTCCGACGGATTACGTTTTAGTTCCACTTTATTTCATCCGACTGTCCGCAGAAATTCAATTACGGAACAAAGGCCACGTTTCCGAGTCGATGTTGAGTTGTGTAATCTTGTAAACTATGCGATAGTTATTTAGTAAATTGATGAAGTATTTTGCTTGTATAAATTATCGGCCTATTGAGTTCTGTTTCAACGTAAAGTTTTTGACCAATCTAAAAACTTTTAATTTAATCATAATTAATAGTTATATATTGACATTAAAGTTATTTTGTTTCGTTGTTTATTTTATTATATTTTTACTTTACGTACTTTACAAGCTCCATTAGAAAATATACATAAACATACATTAATAAATACACTAATCAAAAAATTTAAAGTATATAACTTGATGACGGAGTTCACGACTTCTCATGTTTTTCCACTCGACCAATTATAGTTGGTAGCTGGTAAAGATTGTAGCTACTAAAGCAATAGTAATTTCTGGCGAATTTAGGTCTTATTTCTGTAGACCTTATTTAAAGTTCTTAGAAAATATAAGTATAAAATCTAGTACACGAAAGGCTTTATTGCAAATTATATTTACGTATATGACTAATAATGTCAAGACTAGAATTGAAAATCAGTCAAAAGTCTCTAGTGTTTATATATTAATAGACGATCGAATAAAATATAGAAATATTCAAAAGCTTGCGGTAATTTAAAGAAATTCAATTACACTTACTCAGATTAAAAAATTAACAATTAGTTTCACTCCATTTGTTGAGCAAGAGTAGATCTAATTGTAACTCATATTGATCGTCTCTCGTTTTAATCAGTTTTAAACTTAAGGCCGTCAGCAAAGAAAAGAAATTTACTTTGTATTAAATTTTTTCAAATGCCATTAATGAACAATAGGAATAAAATAGGACCACAAAGTAAGCCTTGAGGTATTCCTGACGTAACATTATTTCAGGTAACCATGCATCTCCAATTCGGACACTGTACTCTATTTTCAGGTAGCTACAAAACCAATCAACAACGTTTTCCAAAATCCACCAGCACTCAGTTTCTTTAATAATCGACACCATCGTAAGCCTTGGAAAAATAAATATAAATAGCGTCCACTTGATATCCATTTTGCAGTGCCTCCCATAGATAGGTTGTATATGCAAGAAGGTTTGGTTAAGTTGATCTGTTTTAGTGAAAATAACATTTAGTACTATCCTTTAATACTTGGCTTCCATTATTACCCCACATTGCACCGGGCAAATTATATTCATCACAAAATATGTTGTAATCATTGTCAAAACGTCTACTTATTTGATCTAAAGCTAAATAATGGTTTTCGTAACAAAGGATATTGGCACCAGGTGGGATATATGTCGAATAAATAATTAACTTTTTACGTTCACTAAGGATGTTTCGTCGATCAGCAATTATAAGACCATTCAGTGTAGACTTTTTACTATTAGCATTTAAACAATCTACTCTAGAGGCTGTAAAATCTTCAAGACCAAGTTCAGAATCATTGTCTGCTTGATCAAGCCATGTCTTTGCCAAAATTAAAACATCATAAAATGAAGAATTTATATTTGAAACAAAGTTTTTAAGCTTTGCCCTTAAATCGCCAACATTTTAGAAATACACACTTAGTTTTTTTTTTTACTTTTAGTATTTGAGATTATTAGTGGATAACCATTAACATATTTAACTGTAACATTGCTCCTCCCTTACTTTTTGAATGATCTAGTTCCATTCCTGCTATTCGCTACTCTGCACACTTTCAATTTATTTTTGAAGTTTATTATTATTTATTTTTATAATTGTAGTAATTTTTAGTAGATTAAATTTTGCTAGTGAATCAAAAATGTTTCTAATTAAATCGGCTTATTTTTGAATTTTCTCCTCGATTTTACCGCTATGCATTCGGATACTATAAACATGATTGCGAACTGATGTTTCTTTTCTTCGATTTCTTGAATCGTATTTTCACTGGTGATGACTTCATTAATTGTAGAAGCCTGCGAAGAACTAGATAGATTATATACTATTTAGGATTTGGATTTTAACTTTTAAATTGCCGAGAACTTTTTGAAGTTCCAACTTAAATAAAATAGTCAGTTCTTTCCTGAGAATAGAACAAATGAATGTCGCTAGATAATCTACATTGATAAAATTAGTAATTTTGTTTAGAAGTTCTATTTGTGCTTTTTCAGACACAATAACAGTCATGTCATCGACAAAATTGACCATATATCCGCCATTTTAATGTTCTAGTAGATCATTAATGTATAGTAAGAAGATAAGAGGGCCCAGTATTGAACCCTGTGCGACACCAGAGTCTATTTCAAATATCTTTGAATAATTTGAATCGCAGAGGTATAAATTTTCCTCACAGTAAGGAATGAAATCACTAATTCAGCCACATATCAGAGAGGTCAAAATTCCTTTTATAATTTAATTAATTCATTATTACTTTAGTTTGAACACACATACGTCTCACTTGTAATCATTTTAATTTTACGCACATAAATAAATAGTTATGATTTTCAAGTTCCTAGACGTAAAATATATATTTCATTTAGTTTTTTTTTTTAAATATACTTACTAATTTTTTGTTGTATTTATTGTGACATTGACTTGTTCGTTGTTGCTTGGATTGAAAATAATGGGACGAAAAGGATGGAAAAGGCCTTACCTTTATACCTGCAGGCTACACATCGGGATTTATTATACTTGATTGAAACCCCTCTGCAACTCCAATTTTGTAACATATTTATTATTCTGTTTTAGCCGATTTAATTCTACTAATTGTTACTTTCCAAGTTTATTTCTTAAAAAGATAAAGGTTAAAAAATTGAAATTGAATTCTCCAGCATGAAGCGATAGTTTTATATCTTTTATAAAAGCTATATCGATCAGATTACTAATTCTACTAAGAACAAATTTGTTGGTTTTTAATATAGTAAAGTTAAAAGTGAATCGTTTTAAGTTAACAGTTTTTGTTTTCGATGTTTTTGTAATTTCCACCTCTGGAGATACTTCAATTTCTACAGGTGAATTATTTAGCTTGTTCGTTGGAATTATAGATGGCTCGTGCTGTTTCACTTTGCCAGCAGCATAATCGATATAATAATCCCATCACAATCTATAATCAATTAACAAACCCAAGCATTTCGTCTGTTCTTGCGAGATAATCACCAAATCGTCAATTTTAAATTCTTATTTTTTATTTTTTAATGGATATAACATAAATAATAATTAAAAATGCGAAAATATTTCTTGAATCTGCAACAATGAGTCTTATTAAGACTACAAAACAAATTACTTATTGAAGCAACTAATTCTCTGGCTAATACCTCGACAGATATTGAATGATACAAAAGTAATTAATACATTTTATGATTTAACATAAGCTTATTGATGTGACAACATTTTTGGAAATCAGAAACTATCACTTCTATTTTGAGAGTAAGGTCATCTAGATTCGTTGCCGAGACTAAAACAGATGTGTCATCAACGTAAAGAATGATATTTTCCGAATTAATGTGAAACGATTAAAAGTTTAAAAAAATAAAGGTCGCAGTATAGAACCTTCGGGTACCCTTTCATTATTATTGCAAACCGATTAGTTAGATCCATTAACATAAACATAAAAATTGTGATGTGGCCATCATAGTACTTTCCCTATATTTTTCTGAAAAACTATGAGGCAAAAAAGCTATTCTTAAACATTTGCCCAATTTTGGATTCTTTACAATTACTTGTAATATAAATTACATGATTATGAGTGTTCACCAAAAGTTAAAAGACCTAAAATATAAACAAACACAAATTGATGCATTCATACAAATATTTCAAATAATTTTTGATGATGTTTTACTTAATGGAAGGTGGGATAGAGGATTTAGAATCCTCGACAAAAAATAATAATCTAGTAGAAGATCCAGATAAGGTAAAGCGACAAATGCTAAAAATTCTAATATTTTATAAAAATAATTTGTAAAAAAAAATTAATTGCCAGGAAAATTGATAAAAAATCTAGAACATTAGAAACTTTGATGAATCTAGAATTATAATTATTAGAAAATTTTATAACCCTTTAAAAAAATCCTAGTAAATTTCACATACAATAAGATGAAAAAATCTAAAATTCTGAAAGAAAAAATTCTGAAAAATTTTACAAGAAAACGCTTGACCATTGGTGAAAAATTAAAAAATAAAACTGCGGAGATATTTTAGATATCTATAAAAAATGTTTATAAATTCTAAAATTTGTTTGAAAGTTAAACAAATTTTCTAGTAATGTAGAATAAAACTTACTAGAAAATTTTAGAACATTTAATAATTCCAACAAAAAAAAGCAAGCAAGAAAAATCCAAGAGTCTAAAAAAAAATATTTCTAGAAAAAAAATCTCGAAACAATTATGCAATTTCTAAGAAATTAAAAAGAAACCTTAACAATTTCAAATAATCTGGACTTATTTTAGTTGAAAATTGTAAATTTTAAATTTTTAGAAAAAGAAAAACCTTTCAAAACCTAATGAAAATCTCTGAAAGAAAAATTACTAAAAAATTCTAGAAATTTATATTAAAAAAACTGCTTCGCAATTTCACAACCTACGAAAAAAATTCTTGGTATCTGGACAGAAAATTACTGGATATTTCTAGAATCCTTGAAGGAAAACCTGAAAAGTTAAAGTAATAAATGCTTGAGAAGACAAATTTCTGTAAAATTAATTGTCAAAGAAAATTCTTATAATTTGAGGGAAAAACCCTGAATTAAAAATTGTCTTGAAATAAAACTGCAAAAAATTCTACAAATTTTGACAAATATTTCGTGAATCTGGACTTTAAATTACTCAAAAATTCGAGAACCCTTTAAGAAAATCATGTATTTGTAAGATCTAGCAATTCTTCCTGAAAGGAGAGCCTACGACCGAATTTGGAAATTGAATATTTTTAATTACTGAAATCCCAAGAATCCTTGTATAAATCCTAGACAATTTCGATAGAATAAAGCAAGTAAAGCAAAAAAAAACTCTTGAGGAATAATTACGATTTAAGGCGAAAATTCCTAAACGAAAAATTTCTAGAAATATAGCAAAATATGTTTGAAATTACCAGAAAAAAATTAAAAAATCGAAAGTAAAACCGTAAACCAAAAATTACTAACATATTCTAAAAATTTAGGGGACAAATGCTTCGCTCTGAACTCTGAACCAAATTTGGTTTCAAAATTATTTGAAAATTAATTTTTTATTTATTAATTAATGTAAAAAAATAATTAACTCTTGAACAATTACGATGAGATAAGAAATGCTGAAACGTCTCAAAAAAATATTTTTGGAAAAAAATTGTGAAAAAAAAGATAGAAAAAAATGCCGAAAATTTTAAAACCCTTAGCAAAATTTCTACGAATTTGCACATTAATTCTGGAACCTATTTAGAATTTTACTAATTTCCAGAATTTTTAATTACAGACCCTTAATAGAGAGAGAGAATAACATCTTTATTAGAACACTTTTTTACAGACACAGTTTATGGAAATACAAGTAATGAAACAATATGGTTAGTCTGTCCTTTTGGGCTATCGACCATCGGTCTTTCTGCCCTGTCTTGACTCTAAGTTTTGTGTGAAAAATAAATATCTTTGCTAGCTAGCTTAACCGTCTGGATGATTCGAACTAATGAATTGATGTAGTGTGAGTGATGGGTGTTTATATTTGGGGGGGGGGGGGGATATTCGGGTTTCGGGGAAGGCAAAATTTATTCAGTAGGGTTACATTGAAGGGGTTATTGGCAAATTTGATATTTAGGCTATTTATACGTTGGGATATTGGGGTGACTTGGGTGGTTTCATAGAGGAGCGCATTAGAAGGATTGTGTAGGGGATTAATAGGGTGTCTGAGTTTAGTAAGGGAACGTAGGGCTGACCTTTCGGCGACATTTAAGTGTTGGAGAGTGGAAGGACGGATTTGGTTAAATAGGATCGCACTGTAATCAATAAGAGGTCGGCAAATCGATGTGTAAATGTTTACGGCTGTTTTAATGGAGATGCCTTTGTTCTTATATGTGAGTTCACGGAAATGCCGAGCTCTTATCTTAATTTTGGACTTAATTGATTGTGCGTGGGTCGTAAAGGAAAGTTTGGAATCGAAAAGTACGCCTAGGTATTTACAGGGGATGGAGGGGTGGATGTTGGAGTTGTTGATATTAATAGAAGGGGAATTCGGTGTGATTTTATGGTGAGGGATAAATAATTTGGATTTGGAAGGGTTTATATTCATACGCCATTTGGAACACCAGGATTGTATTGCATCGAATGATGATTGAAGGGATAATTGGGCAGCTTGGAGAGTTGGGGCGTGGGTAATCAGGGCAGTGTCGTCGGCAAAGAGGAGGGCGTATCTAGAGGGATGGAAATATGATGGGTTGGAGTCAAATATATCGTGACAGAAAATGTTGTACCCAAGGGGGGAAAGAGGAGAACCTTGTGGTACCCCCTGGTGGATGGGAAATGGATCGGAATAGGTTTGATTGATTCTAATTTTACAGGTTCTGTTGGTGAGGAAGTTGTAGATAATGATGATTAAATGGCGAGGGATATTGAGCAGGAAACATTTATATATGAGGCCAATAGGCCAAACCGATTTCTTGCTTTATTTGTTTATTGAAGATTTTCTAGAATTTATAATGGAAGAAATTCTGGAAAATTGCTAATATTTTTTAAACGAATTAAAATCTAAAAAAAAATAGTCTCGATAAAGTTTGTAAAAATAGGAACGCAAGATGAATTGAAATTTTCTAGAAATTTTCTAAAGAAAACAAGCAAATTTGAATAATATAATATTAGAAATGTTTGAAGTTTCTAAAAATTAAGAAAAGTGAATTATTGAAGAAAATTCTTCAATTAGGGTGAGAAGAAAATTTTCTAGTAAACTTTAAAAGCTGGAAAGAAAAACTGTGTAAAAAGTATAACCACCCGATAATTTCTAAGAAATTTAATTTAAAAAAAATTTCTTCACGAATTGGTAATTTTCTATAAAATTAAAATCTAAAAAAAAAATATTTGACTCTTGACAAAGTTTCTAAAAATGAGGACGTTAAATTACTTGGAAGTTTCTTGAAGTTTTCTAAAAAATTAAGCAAATTTGAATAACATAAAACAAGAGTTTCTAAAAACAAAAAATTTAATCCGGAAAAATACAGAACTCTTGAAAAATGATGAAATACATGGGGGGAAAGAATTCCTGGAAATAGTAAATGATATCATCAAGAATCACAAGATACTCGAGGAATGGAATTTTGTAAAAACGAAGCAATATTTCCAAAATATTCCGTTTAAATGATTAGAAAACATTAGCTAATTAAATTGTCTAAAATGTTTTTCAGACAAGTAATATTTAACATCCTTTTCCGTTTTTATGTACAGAATAGTGTACACAAAAGTATTATTTGGTTTCCATTTACAAATTAGTAATTACCCAATTACCCCCCCGATTTACCGTTAATCTGGAAATTTCCTGAGCCCTTGGAAAAAAAATCTAGATTTCTAAATGAAAATTTTCTAAAAATTCTAGAACCTTCTAGAAGACCAGTTGAAAAAATAACTTGAAATCGGGAAGAGAAATTACTGAACATTCCTTAAACTTTCTCGAAAATAAGAAAACATTCCTAGGAGAAAATTTTCTAAAAAATTCTATACCTTCCATGAAAAATTCCGCTATTTAGAACTATCTAAGTAATTTTATAGCCTCTAGTTGAAACAAAATGTTGAGTTCTAGAAAAGCAATTACTAATATTTACCTGAATTCTCGAAAAGAAGACAAATTAAAAAATTTAGAGTCTGAAAGAAAATCTTCGCAATTTATAAAAAAAGTTGAAAAAAAAAATAATTTGGGGAAGAAGTTATTTACCTTTAGAACACACTACAATCAATAATTCTGAAATAATAGACAATTTTGGTAAACAAAATCTACAAGATCATTCTTTTAGAAAAAAAAAAATTCTAGAAAATCCTAATGCCGCAAAGAAAATCTTGAACTCTATAGAATAAATTTTTAGAAATTTCCTGGACCCTCGAGAAAATAATCTAGATTTCCAGAAGAAAATTCTAAAAATTCAAGAGCCACAAAAAAACTCTGCGATTTAAAAGTTGGAAAAAAATTTGAAATGTGGAGAAGAAATTACTTCAAATTTCCTGAACTCTCGCTAATAAGTCTAGATTTTTAAAAACAAATTTTCTATAAAAACTTTCATTTAAATCTTCGCAATTTACTGGAAATGTCCCGAATTCTACATTTCTAGAAAAGAAATTCTAAAAACTTCGCAGTTTAAAAGACAGCTTAAAAAAACAATCTTGATATCTGAAGGAGAAATAACTGAAAAGAGTCTAGATTTCTAGGAACAGATTTTCTAGAAAAATCTATAGCCTCCAAATCTGAATAAAAGTTACTGGAAATTTCTGAACACTTGAAAAAAAGTGTAAAGTTCTGTAAGAGATTTTTTTTTTAATTTTGAGCACTGAAGGAAATCTTTGCAATTTATAAGACAATATTAAAATCTGGAAGAGAAATTACTGGAAATCCTAAAAGAAAATTTTATAAATATTGAAACGAACTAAAAAATCAAGAACTCCCGAATAGGAACATTGATAAAAATTCTGGAAATATGAATAAAAAATTATTGTAAACTTCTAGAATCCTCCAAAATGGGTTTAAAAATCTACAAAGAAAACTTGTGAAAAATTCTAGAATCCTCGATCAAAATTCTTTGAAAAGGAAGATAAAAAACTGAAAATATGGAGGAGGAATTCCTGAAACTTCTAGAAGCCTCTAAATAAGTTCTAGAAATTTTGAATAAAATATCCTAATAAATTGTAAAGTTAAACAAAATCTTAGGAGAGCTTTCTAAATAATCTAGAGCTCTCGAAATCTTTGCTAAAAATTCTGGAAATATCTATTTATTTATTAGATAAGTAAAAGAAATTACTGTACACTTCTAGAATCCTCAAAAAAGTTTTATAAATCTAAAATGAAATCTTGTGATAAATTCTAGAAACCTCAATGTAAGAAAACTAAAAGTATGGATTATAGAAAATTAGAAGAAAATTTTCTAATAGAAAAAGTTTAACAAAATCTTGTATAGAAACCACGAAGTAATTTTTTTAAATAAATTTTAATAATGATTTTCTGAAAAATTTTGAAACTCTTGAATATAATCTTTACTAAACTTGTAAAAATTTCAAGACTTCTCGATGAAAATTCTTTGGAAAGGGAGTTGCAATAAAAAATAAAAGTAAGGAGGAGAAATTACTGAAATTTAAAGAAAAATCTAAAAATTTTCTAAAAAGTTATTTTTTTTTCTCACAAATTAAGAACTTTACGAAAAACATGTCTTAATAAAACTTGTTCAGTTTCTTGTTCCCTTTAACTTTTATTTGATGTTTTGTAAAAAATTTTATATTTACAAAAATATCAGAAAAAAACAAAAAACGGCCTCGAGTAAACATCCACTTCCGGTTTTTGAATGTTCACCAAAAGCTTTTCAGTTTCAGTTTTTAACGATTAAACATTAAGTTTAAAGTTTCATCCCAATCGGATCATTCGTTTTTGAGATACAGCGCCCACAGACATTTTCACGCACCAAAACAATACTTCCCCTATATATACTATATAGGGAAAGTAAAAAGTTCTATTTTTTAGACAAGATTCAATGGAGTTTGGGAAAAATCCGTAAAAACCAGCAAAATATAATTTGTTCTAAACAAAGTTAAAATTTTGGTTGTCAAAAGCCTGAGAGTAATCAAAAAAGTACGTCTACGCGTTTTTCTTTATTCAATAAATACAAAATTTGCGTAAGAGGAAAGGCAAATAAGGCCACTAAAAGTATCAAAACAGAGAAGCTTGAGATGTTTATCCTTTAAAGAACTACTCCAAAAGAATATAGAAAATATGAGTAAAAAAATATTCATTTCGAAGATATTACTACTATGGACGAGCATACAATTAGAGAAAATGTAAATTTAAGTCTATGAAGAACGATACAATGAGGTTATACAATACACGCACAAAGAAGGGTTTAAAATAACACAGAAAAGGACCCAGAAAAAATAATGCAATGTAAGAAAAAGAGAAAACTACAAGAATTAAAGAACCAGATAAAGTTAAATAATAAGTTATGAAAACAAACGCAAATTGACAACTAATTAATTAATGTCATGTTTTTTTAATGGTAATATTCTATTGGAAATTAATTTTTCTAGTTTCTTTTTTCATAAAAAGAGCGTACCGTATAACTAAATAAATAAATGTGTATGTGTATTAGTACGTGACCTACTTTTTGTTGTTATTAGAAGCAGTTTCTAAGTATTGGGAAGGCGCTGTAATTTCAATTGCTTTACGAATGATTCGTGTGCTTGAATGACCTATTTTGGCGAGAGTTTTCTTGTGCCAATGATGATAGACCAGTTTTTATGTTCTTCCATTTTTGCTGTAATTCGCATGTTTTTTCTAGGTATGTTTTATGACAATATTTACAAGGTATTTTGTAAAATTTCGTGTGGAATTCGGTCTTTGTGCTTATCTGTCAGGTTTTTGATTTTCGTTGTAGTTGTGCTCTACATTTTGCTACCTTTTTGATATCTGCTCTACAGTTTGCTATCTCTTTGATATTTGTTCTCTGCTCTGCTCTCTGCTTTCTTCTCTTTGCTCTCTGCTCTCTGCTTCTCTATTCTATGCGCTTAATTTTATACCATTTCATCAGTTTTATTATATATCTATCTAATTGGAATTTGTCATTATTTAGTAAAGGATTTTGTTATATGATTCTTAACATTCTATCATTTATACATATTTCAAACCCATTGCATAAATTCGACTATATCTTACACTTTTTTTATATATTTTTTCTAGATTTAATTTTTTTACTACATAGATTATCATTCATTAAAAATCTATATCTATGTTATCTTTAAATCATTGTATTAATTATTTTATTTTGGGAATATTAAATTCTAAATATTGTGTAATTACTCTTAAAATTAAAATTTAATATTCTGAACAAAAGAGAAATAAATATGCATACAAAAACATAATAAAGTCTAGCTTAGCATATCTTAGCAATATGTAATTAACTAGATGTTCTATAGATTTTAAATTAAGAAATTATAAAAAATTTCTTGTGTCTAAAACAATTTGTTTCTCTTTCTCAAATCAATTTTATTAAGAAATTAAATATTACTAAAGAGGTTGTTCTCTATATAAGTATTTTATTTACTTTGAAATGTTTAGTTTTTACTAGTGCTCATTAAGACGATCAATACTGATTTATGTTTTATAAGTTTTAAGGTTGAAGCATTTTATTATTTATTAAATGTTTAAATTCCTTTCCAACATGACAGGGATACTAACAATGTTAAGTTCAATAAAGAAATTATATATAAACCTGTGCTATTAGGAGATACAATAATAAACCAATCAATATTAGTTAGAAAAGTTTATATGGTCAAACTTTTCCCATATATCTCTACTTATAATCATCCCCTATTAACGTCGACCAAAATAAACACCTTTTAGTCGATCCCTTACAATAAATCATAGCCAGGAGTGTGTCTTATAATCCTACAAATGCGATACCCTAATAACATACACATATATGAAAACGGATTACAGAAGGGCTCGAGGACGCGATTTAGACCCAAATCAAATTTTTACTTTCAAAGGTTTTGCATATTAATATTATTGATCCATTCTTGGGATTTACAAAATACACGTTTACATGCTGAAATATTCTACTTATTCTAATTAAAACATATACGTAAGAAAGTTTAACACAAACTTTCACTTGTGGCTTCTAAGTACTAAAGGAGGAATCCCTTTAAAATGAACGCACTTTGCATCTGTGGTGGTGATAAGACAACCTTGGCACGTTTCCCCTATTTTAAGTATCCCTTTGAAGTAGTAATGAGGAAATCTCGATGCGATGAGAACTTCTTGAACCTCTCTAGAATTTCATAAGTGGAACAGGCGACAGGCTGGAAATTTACTCGTGACGTGAATTAACGGATTAATTTACATAACGACCATTGGCGTATCACTTAAACGCGTGCCCATTTCCTGAAACGATATTTTAATCATGAAACACACCGCAAGCCGTATATAAATTAATTCACTGAAATGAACAGCGCGGTTTCATTTTTTTTTGATTATTATTTTGTGTTGCGTTCGGTTGGAAATTAAATGGAAAAACAAAGGCCCGGAGCGGCCCGGGTAGAGATTTTTCATTTAATAAAAATTGAAGAGCTCGAAGTGAATTATTACGACAATAAATTCCATTCCTATCCTTTTCACCCGTACATTCGCCACGTTATTAGCATATTGAATTCAAAATTGGACGATATGAAACGTGCATTACGTGTAAACGTTTTTATTTTTATATTTCGCCGCTTTTGCAATCGAATAATAAAAAAAACGTTACATTGTTTTGATGGCGGGATGACAGCGAACAACTGGTTTTATGGGTAATCAAAATTTCATTTTGTCGGCAATATTTAATATTGTTCAACATTGATATTATTTTTCGGTGTTTTTTGGGGTTGAAGCAAATAAAATTAAAGTTAAATACGAAATTGCAGAACGTAAAAATTGTATGAAATATTTAAATATTTTAGTTTATGTTTTAAAATTTTTATGTAAAATGATTTTTATGTTTCGAAGGGAAATTTTGGTACACATATTTTATAGCTGTTAATGAGTACTATTAAAACACTCACTGTGCACACGTGGATACTAATTAACGTCCTGGGAAACCAACAAAAACGACAATTAGCGCCCTTAGCTGTAATCCCATCGTCCTCTTCAAACAGCAATCGAATCAAGCTCGCGGCCCCTCACTCATTAAGGGCGGACTTTAATTGGAACTGTTTCGAATAAAGGGCTCTTCCTACCTGACAGGCACAATTACGTCATTCCGTCTTCCGTTCGAATTTGCCAATGCTACACCTTCGTATTATTGGGCATATAAGTTTACACAGGACGTAAACAGATGGATTTATTGATATGGGGTAATGTAAAGTGCTTTATCATATTGTCAGATTGATATGACTTGGTTATAAGGTCTTAGTATTATTTAATCCTTTGTTAACAATAGATTTTACTAATAGAGACAATACTAGAAGGGATATCCTTAAAGATTTCTTTAGTGCTGTTATAAGCATACCGAAATCCACAAAAGATTCAGAACATTAAATCATATGTATGTATAAAGAAATTATATCCAATAAAACTACTAAACTACCTAAAAGGCTTTGCTTTAAGGATCTTTCTCCATCGTAAGAGTCTGAGTGCCCTATCGAAGTGGATGTTGTTGATAACTTTATGTCATCTCCAGGGTATATGAGTGATCATCAATCAGTTATATATATATATACGAGGTACTTACTGAAGGGCTTTTTTCTTTTATACAAATTACGATGGTTCTGAACTGGAATATTAGAAGTCTGAGTTCTAATAAGGAATGGTTATTCCTTTTATTCCTTGTGCTACAATTGACATTGCAGATATTCAGCTCCCTCATCACAGTCAATTCCTTTTTACCAATTTTGTTTTTTTTGTTCTAATAACAGGATTATATTCCTCCAAAAATCAAGGTTCCAAGTCTAGAAGAAAATTTACCAAATGTGCTTGTATCAGTATTTCTTTAAGTGTTATTATGGAGTTTCGACAAGTAACAGCCGCATCAATCCAATATTTCAATTTAGGGTAGATTCTAGAAACCTCTATTAAAATCCTAAAATTGGAAGAATAAATTCTAAATCGTACATTCTGATGAATTGTTTTTTTAAAAACAAACTCGTATTTAAAAAAGTTAAGAACATAAACTCAAGGAATGTTGAAGAGAAATTGCTACAGAATTTCAAAACATTGATGAACATTTTTGCAATTAGAAAAGAAAATATGTTAATGTGAAAACTGGAAGAAAACTCAAAACATTCGTTGGTAAGTTCTATAAACCATTAAGTATATTTTTAAAATTTAGTCCTAAAAATTTAAAAAATTTTCAGTAGATTCTAGAAACAAACAACATCTCAGAATATTCAAGACAAATTAAACAAGATAATTCTAAAAAGGAACAAAACTAGAAAACCCTAGAAACTTCTTATAAGTAATTGCTAAAAAATTTTGGAACTTTTAAATGAAAATTCTAGGAATATTAAAGAGAAAATGCTAGAAAATTCCAAAACATTAAAAATTTTCGCAATTTGAAAAGGAAATTTCTGAAAATTAAAATATCATAAAACACAAAATAAAAGAATACTCAAAAAATGAAAATTGGTTGATAGGTTCTATAAACTATCAAGAAAAATTTTAGAATTTATAAAACATTATTATAAACATATCAAAGTTTGTAGCAAAATCTACAGTATTGACTGCGATATGATGAGGAATAGCAATTAAAAAAAGTCTTAATACATTCAATCAAATGAACTCTACTCGGAAATTCTTCTCATTATATTTTATTTTATTGGAGATTTTCTAATACCGCAAGACCCGCCCAAACAAAGAAAAATAGAAATTTTTCTAGAATAGAGAATTTAAAAACTATAGAAATAATATACTATTGCACTAGTCTTTATGTAGAATTTTTTTATTAAGGCCCAATCATGCTGCTTTTAAATGTCTACAGTAGAAGAATCCCGAAAAACAAATCACAAGATAATTGAAAGAGCTTTGGAATTTGATACCCAGTACTAAGTTATTTAAGGCAGATGTTGATTTTAATGTAGTTACTTGAGTACGTAAAGGTTAATATCACTTAATTGAACACACAGTCATTGATATTTTAGGCAACAATTTATATCAAAAGCATCGTAAACATTATTATAACGTGAAAAAATAAAATAAATCCATGAGATTTATTCAATTATTATTATTTATTTAATCTATAAATTCTTTTACCTTTCGGTGTCGAACTAATACCTATTATTACATATTTACATATTTAACTTAATCTAAATTTTAATGTTGTCTTCTCCATTTTTGATCCTTCTTTTTCATTCCTGCCTATTTTGTGTAAGCATTCTGGAATTTCTCCATATAATCCACCTTTTCTCTGCTGCTTGTCAAGTCTGTTGGTTCCATTTATAAAATTTAATTTTTGCGGTGCAATAGAAGAAGGACAATTTAAGCTCAACATACTAGCTCATCAGCCATATGATTCCTTTGACATAGCTGAGGATTTTGCTGGAAAATAGTCCTTCTAGGTTGTCCGGTTTTGGCCATGATGTCCCCAGCAGGATCTTCTTTGATGTTACCAAAGCTGGGAAAGATATGCTTCACCGACTCCGCTTCCTCGTTGCATCCTCTGCAGTTATATATACAGCAACTTCTAATACACTGAGCTCTTTCTTTTACTAACAGTATTCAGTTAGGATATCAGTCAGGGATTTAAGGTTTGGCCTGTGAAACAGGGGGGCACCACGCTAGGCAAAAATAATTGAAGTTGTGGTGCTTCCTGTTAACCTCCGGTTAGACTCACTTGATGAATATTATAATTTCAAAAACATTCACTTACCCTTGTTGCCCTAAACCTTTAGGTTTAGAGTTGCTGTCTTTAAACAGCCAAGCGCTGTAATCTTGGGGCGTAACGAATACCTAGAAAAATATTTCTTGGGCGTAACGCAAAAATAATGTTAATTTTTATGAGTGTAAATCTTTCAAGAAATCCTAATCCTAAACTACTTATTTGAACTTATATTAAATATATACAAATATACAAATTAAACTCTCAATGTATGTAATACTGACTTTACTCATTTTAAAACTAATTTGATTTAAGAAGCTGATTCTAATAAGTATAAACATGTGGGTGCCGTTGTAAAAAAAAATTAAAATTATGTTGCCCGAAAATAATTGTATTAAAATGGTGATGTGGCCATCATAGTACTTTCCCTATATTTTTTTCGAAGACTATGAGGTTTGTGCAAAAAAGATCAATTTTGAATTCTTTCCAATTACTTGTTATATAAATTTTATTTAACTCCTATAGTTTATTAGCAATAACAAACAAAAATATCAAAATTATTAAGTAAATAACTTTAATAAAAATATATTTGAATGTTTAATTGTGGAGGCGTTTACTTTGTGCTACATCTTGAGTATACTGGAGGAAGAAAACAGGATCACACACACTTTACCACTTTTTATTTAACAAATTACAAGTGACTATAGTTTCGACTATCAACTAGTCATTATCAAACATCTCCGTAATGTTAAACACTTTATGTTTGATAATGACTAGTTGATAGTCGAAACTATAGTCACGTGTAATTTGTTAAATAAAAAGTGGTAAAGTGTGTGTGATCCTGTTTTCTTCCTCCAGTATATTTTAATGTATGGTGGATGGGTTGCTCCTAACCCACCCTCCAATCAGTAATACATAAGCGAGGGTTTTAATTAAAAGTGGTAAAACATAAATAAATAGAACATTATTACAAAATTTAATAGATTTAATGAAATAATTTTTTATGAAGTTTTACTGATTGAAGGGTAGGATAGAGGCCACCCGCCCACCCTACATATACATATTAACTATAATTACTGAGGCGATCAGTTGGCGATCTGCAATAACTTAAATTACAAATTTTGAATAAAAGAAAATTGACAAAGTAAAATAGTTTTGGAAAGCTTTAGGATTTGTAAATATTCAATTAGAAAACCCTAGAAATTTTAGAAAAACTAATCATAATTTGAAACGGAAATTGGAGAGTGTAAAGAATTAACTGGAAAATTCGAGACATCTAAAATTGCAGAAAAAGTTTTCAAGTTTTTAAATTTGAAATTTAAAGAGAAAATTCTGGAACTTTCAAAAAAAATCTACAGTTTAGGATTTTATAATGATAAAAATTAAAGAAGTTACTCGAAATTTCTAAAAATTAAAGTTTATAAAGCAAATTCTGAAAGCGTAGAAGTAAAAAATTTGGAAATTTCGAGGAATCTGATGAAAAATTGCTGGACCATCTGAAATACTTGAAGAAAATCCCAGGAAATTAGAAGACATACTCCTAGATTTTTAACAAGTTTTTGGATCTGTAAAAGAAATTGTTAAAATAATTTAAAACTCTTGATCAAATTTTGGATTTCTGGAAAAATCTTGAAAAAGGAAAATATTAGAAATCTTTATGAAATGATTCTAAAAAGAAATTGCTGCAAAATTCAGAAAATTTAGAAAGACAGAAATATTTTCAAACCTTAGAGCCTATGAATATATAAATCTAAGTCTAAAAATAATCCTGTAGTTTCGTGAATCTATAAAAAAATTATTCGAAAATTCTGAACGCATAGAACATTTTAGAAATTTGGATAACCTTCGAAAACAAATTTCGAATAGAAAAATGTTTGGTAATTCTAGAATTCGAAAATTTTTCAAATATGGAAAATGAATTGATGAAAATTTTACAATTACTTCGAAACAAATTCAAAATATATTGGAAACCATTTTTGAATTAAAAATAATTATTAATAAAAAAAATTTGGAAATCCTCAAAACGAAAAATTAAATTTGTAACAGAAATTGGAGATTGTAAGAGAAATAACTGGACAATTTTAGACATCTGAAAAGTTTTGAACTTAAAGAAGTGTGTAGAAAGTTCTAAAAATCTAAATTTAGATTCTGAAAATCTAGAAGAAAAAAAAGTTGGAAATTTTTAGGAATCTGAAGTAAAATTGCTGGACAATTTGAAATACTTAAAGAACATTCTAAGAATCTGGAAGAGATATTCCTAGATTTCTAGCAAGTTTTTGGAAGTTCAGAGAAGAAATTGTCAGAAAAGTCCAGAAGCAAAATGTTAAAAAAATAATTTTGCAAGGGAATTTGATAAAAACTTTTAAATATTTTTTAAAAACTTTGCAAATAAATTCCTGAAGACTGGAATAAAAGAAGCTGCAAAATTCTATAAATGTGGATAACTTAAAAAAACTGGAAAATAAATTAGCAAAATAGATTATAAGCCTAAAGCAAAATTTGGAAATCGGATTGAAACATTCTGCTGAAACTTTTTCTTAAAGAATTTCAGATAATTGTAAAGAAAGCTTGTGGAGCCTGAAAGAAATGTTGCACAGACATATTTATATACCTTAGAGTCTGTTAATCTATAAATCTAAATCTAAAAAATGGCAATTCTAGAAATCTATAAAGAAATAATTTGAAAATTCTGGAATAGAAAATATTAGAAATTTGTTGAATAATTTTTAATTTTTGGGAAATAAATTGCTGATAGAAAAATCTGCAATTTTGTTAGAAGAATTCTTGGTAATTCTATTAATACAAAAACAAATTATTAGAAAATTTTGGAACCCTTGAAGAAAATTCTAGAAATTTTGAGGGATATGAAAAAATTCAAAAAATTCGAAAATATATTGCTGGAAAAATTTACAACTTAATATAAACAATATCCAAAAATATAGTAAAATATTTTTGAAATTTTTTATGATTATAAATAATTAATTAGAAAATTCTCAAACCCCTGAGAAAAATTATAAAAATATATACACGATTCGTGGAAAGGTATTAAATCAAGCCTAAATTTGATTAACTATAGAAAGTCATTTATATTTAAACTTTAATTTGGATTATGCAGGTTTTACTGTTATTTTAGCAAAATCATCAAGATTTAGTATTTAAAGTTATCATGTATATGTAAAGTGGGCGGGTGGCCTCTAACCCACCCTCCTTTAATTAAAATTTGTAAAATGCAAAAAAGCAAAAAAAATGGTAATCACAGTAATTTCCTTACATTTTTCTCACAAAAAGGCTATTCCTAATAAATTGCTCAATTTTAGATTCTTTACAAATAATTGTTCTATAAATTTCATGTGACTCCTATAGTTTATTAGCAATCGGCAAAAAATATCAAGATATTATTTTTAATTTTTTTTTTCTTACTAATTAAGAACTTTACGAAAAACATGTTTAAATAAAACTTTTTCAGTTTCTTGTTTCCTTTAACCTTTATTTGAAAAGTTATGTAATATTTTTCAAATTTAGAAAAATATCATGAAAAATCAAAAAAACGCTTCGAGTAAACACCCACTTCTGGTTTTTGAATGTTCACTAAAAACTTTTCAGCTCTAGTTTTTAACGATAAAACTTTAAGTTTAAAGTTTTATCTCAAACGGATCATTCGTTTTCGAAATACAGAGCCCACAGACATACTAAGTCACGAAAACAATACTTCCCTTATATATTCTATATAGGGAAAGTAAAAACTGATTAAATCATAGTTACGGCGATTCCGCTGAAGCATAGGGACACAGGCCTCTTATTAGTTTTCAAAGATGCTACTAATGTTTTGCTAGAGTATTTGCCCTATCGTTCCCTCTCGTATTTGAGTATGCCTTGACCCAGAATAAGGCAATTTTGTTATTCACAGATGTTGTCTCTAGTACCATTGCCACATTTATTTATCAGTCTTGATGAGACCTTTGAATGCACTAAGATAGCAAAACTGGTTTTATTATTTATGTGAATGCAGATGTTTTCTCCTTTAATAATCAGTTCAGTTATTTTTTGGACACCAACATGTATCCCTGTGAATTCCGCCTGAATGATTGTAGCGTGTTTCTTCAAAGGTATATCTAATTCTAAATTACTTTGGTACAATATATGCCTTCACATGTTCCTTTCATGTTTTTTTGCTCCATCTGTGAACATATTTATAGTAGCTTCAGGAACCTGAAGTATTTAGTTTAGTCGTTCCAAATGATATGTCAGAGTAGCACGGTTCTGACATTTTCCTAGAAAAGCGTTCCTTTGAGTCACTTCACCTTAACATTTTTCTGTTATCATTAAACAATACACTATGAAATTGTTTCTATTTTTCATTGAAATATCGGTTCCTGTCATTCAAGGCTCGTTACATAATTATATTTATTATAATATTTTTTATATTCATATCAATTGAATTTCCCTATATTATATTGGCTGAGTTTACCCATAACAAAAACAAAATAACAATTTAATCCGCCTCGAATATCAATTTGATTTTATAAAATGATATAAAAATCGATTCAAACCCGACAGCGGGGAAATTTAATAACAATATGTGTCAAAATTGTATTTAATTTTTTCCTCTTTATTAATTCTAGTTTTTTCTCTCTGCCTCTCTTACACGCAAGTGATTTTTATTAAGTACCACACAAAAAAAACTCTTCACGGATAAAAGTTTGTTTCATAAAAAGTTTTTTTTTCCTTCTGGTAAATATCTCGTGCTGAATAGTCCCAGAGGCTAGGAAAATTCCCTTTATAAAAGTACAACGCGGCCGGCGGTATTACGGATAAAGTTCTGGGCTTTATGGCCTCCGGGGAGGATCTTTGCACGTGTAAGGACGTGTAAGCGCTATCTCGTCCCGCCACAAAGGGACTTAATTATTAATATCGGCATCTGGACCTGATCCTAAGTACATTTAAATATTTTTTTTTCAAATCAAGTATGCAAATTGTTTAATTAGGAAAAATAAGGTCTTTTGTTCTTGAATAATGTTTACTGTAAGATCGGACAATTGTGACAAAGCTGATCAAAATATGTGAGGTTATGCTATCAAAAAAGTTTTTATCTTTACTAGCTAAAATTATTTTAAGAGAAGAAATGGGGTTTCTAGTACAATTTTGAGAGATTTTATTATCCTTGTACACGGTAATTTCAACTTATTAAAATTTAAACAAATAGAATTCACTTACTTATCTACTTCACAGTTTATATAACTTTTTTATATTAGTGAATTCTAAGTAGTGCGTTTTTAAATTAATTTAAATTTTTCACAATAATATTTTTAAGGTTTAATTGTGGAGGCGTTCACAATATATCTTGAATATATTGAATTATTAAAATTTTCAAATGAATAAATTCTTCCCGTACGAGTATATTACAGCTCTTATTCATTGGTAACATGATACTAGATCAACTCTTAATATATGATGATAGGAGTCTTGACCTTATCGTTTTCTGATAATAGTAAAATATTTTTTACAGATTCCGAAAGTCAATATATAATCCAGGCGCCTCCACCATTTTTAATCGTTGTAAAATTAATTTTATTCATTAATATAATAAAACGCTAAAAAGTTTAATGATATATTTGTGAAATATTATCATTTTGAAATGTTTCTAAAACATAGTGAGTTGTATATTTCCAGAGCACATTGTATATTTAGCGACTTAATAGAAAATATTAAACACATTTGATAATAGTAAATTGATTGGATAAGTTACGCAAAGATAAACTTGAATATAAAATAAAACACTATAAACCTTTCTTCGCACAGTTTATTTTAAACACAAAAATCCTGATTATTAAACCATTGGTAATGGTGGTATTTAATGTTTCAAATAAACTGTGTGAAGAAAGGTTTTTAGTGCTTTATTTTATAAACGAATGATAATTCTGTATTTAAACTTATTATCCTAAATACTAAAGTAAATATTTGGATATAAAATACATTATTACCTTCTTGAAGAATAGCTAAACGTAATAATAATAAGTTTTTAAATTAATACTCACACACACACGAATATTTTCTAACAATTTTCCCCAGATTTTTCATATTAATATTAATTTATTTTCCTAATATCTTATAAATACCTCTTAACAATGAGTATAATAGAAGTGATCTTTTTTAAATATACGAATCATCGTTAATTTTTTTAACCTAATCAAAACTTTTTCGCAGAAAATTACGGTATGTTGCTGTCACGCCTTTCAGCAGAAAATTCTGCGCGGAACTTTACGGTCTGCCTTTATAATTAGATTAAGGTAGAAAAAAATCTGAAAGACAGTCGCCAACTCTTCGTTAACTTCATTCAAAACGCCAAGTTTTGAGTCAATCGGTTTTAACTCAATAATTCCCCTCTTAAACGTCCCGTAATTGCGATGGGAAATTTAGTTTTATAACTAGATGTATTTATAACTTCTCGGTTGCTTATAATTAGAACAAACTTTAAGAAGCAATTACGTTTTCTTTTCTTTTATAAAAATTATAATCTAACTTATTATTACTACTTATTTTTATGAACAATAATTAGTTTTGCAAACAAAATAATAATTGCAAATTTTTACAGATTATTAACAATATTTAATAACAGAACTATTTATTATTCTTTGATATCAATTGGAGAAATATGTGGAAGGTATATACGATGGTTCGTAACAGAACTATTTATTATTCTTTAATATCAATTAGAGAAATATGTGCAAGGTATATACCATACTTCATTAAATGCTAAATCCAAGTTTAAGTTAATAAATATATAAAAAGCTTTGGAAATATACGACGTGGCACTTATTGTTTTTAAAATGATAATAATTTACTTATACATTATTAAACTTTACAATGATTTGTTATAAATAAAATTGTTTTTCAATGGATTAAAAATAAATGATGTAGGCCTCTGGATTATAAAGACAATTTTCAAAGTCTACCCAAAAATAACACATAATAAACATATTCTCTGGAAATAAAAATGGCTACAGTGATTTGTTTCATGCAAAATATTTTGTACGTTGTTAAATAAATGGTGCATGCGCCTGGAATATAAAAATTATTCATTAAACTGAACTCTACCTTTAAATCGTTGATAGCGAAAATTGTCTTGTTTCTAATGTTACAAATGGTATTATATTTATGTCTATAATAGTAGATAGATTTTAAGTATTTAAGATTCAATGCTATGAAATATGCAATATTATTAAATAGTGTGATCAATTTTTATTGTCAATCATTCACATGTCAATCATGCTTTAGCATATAAAGGTTGACATAAATTACACACATTTAATTCTTATTATAATCATTAAAATATATAGTGTGATTTAGAATTTAAAATTATTTATTTCTTCTAATATCCATACGAATAATTCCAAAATTGTACATAAAATCCATGAATATTAATAAAACATTTAGTTACATAGAGAAATAGAGTTTACAATATAGGTGCCTTAGACTAGTAACAATACTTGTTATGTAAGGAACTTTCTTATTGATACTCATCTTAAGATATTTCATATTTGTTTTAGATAAATACTGTTGGTGAATTGTGTTATTATTATCTCCGCTTTTAAGTGTGTTACACTGATGCGAACTGAATAGATCTTTAACTTTAAATTTATAAAGAACATTACTAAATTAAGCAGCATACTATTTTTACAATATTTACTTTTTAGTAAGTTATATTTTTTACATAGATAACTATCTCATCGCACATATGTCCGAGAAATTAATTAATTGGATTCGATATGTGAAAGGGTGTATGAGAGCTTTTCCTCTAATGCAAGAGTAGATAATTAAACTCCGGTTAATTTGGGGAAACTTCCTTTTCGACGTAATTACTCGCCGACTAGGCGCCCTAGTCCATTTGCAATAAGTCTTTGGGAACATTTCGCACATCCGATGAAGACCATAACCGTTAATTGTTGCCGACGAAAATTGTGATAATGGATAAACTGAATTTATGTTATAATAAATATTATAAAACTAAAGAGTCGTAAAAATACGCTTTCTGGGATATTACTATTGCCTGAGAAATATAAATGAGAAAAGTTACAGATGCAGAGAAAAGTCTAAATTAATCCAATATTCAAATAATATTATATAAAAATTACTATGTAGACTCCAATGCATAATCTTAATACTTATCTATAGTCAATACAATTAATGTTCATAAAATAAGTAGCGACATTGTAAAATCTGATCTAATTTTAAATGGATGATATTCTTAAACTTAAAAATATATATACATGTAGTTTGATTTTTGTGACTTACTTGAAGAAAAACTTGATTAATTAGGTATTAAAACATTGATAATGGTCACTTTGTGTCCGAAATATATTATATATCTGAGAATTTAAATAAAATTGTGACGAGAGGTTTTTAGTACTTTATTAATTAATACAAACATGTTTTAGTCACAATAACTTTCCATAAATAATCAAGACGACTTAAGGAGTTTACATATTTACTATCCAAATAAGATCTTCTATTTTAGAAAATGTACTAAATTGGGACTTTTTATTACAGATTATAATTGTTTTGTTAGTATAGTAGACTTTAAAGTGCTGATTTTAAGGTATAAAAGGATTTGTTAATTTTTTCTTTCCTCATCTTATTTGATTAGTGTTATCGACAACTAAGCAGCTGTCTAATAGCCAACACTCTACGTATAAAGAATATTATCTGGCTTAGGATTTGGAGATGATTGCAAGAATGCATATATCCGACTGGGAATACTGGCATTGCCATTCCTATATGTACTAAATTGTCGTATTTATGTAGGTGAGAATATTACATCATACCAACTACATAATGATATACATACTCATTATACTCGAAATAGTGAAAATATTTACATTAAAACTCTCTAAAACTAAAAATGGCCTAAATTACTATTGACCAAAAATACATAATATTGTGACATATTCGGTAAAATTACTGGATGTAAAACGGTTCAAGGAAACTATCAGAACATATCTTGCTAATAAGGGCCATTATAACTATGAAATATGAATTCGATGAATCACTTGTTGCTAAATCTACTATAAGTTATTATTTACAAATGAATTTTAATTGTTGTATTGTTGTAACTATTTTATTTCATTGTTTTTTTTATTCTTAATATGTTGTGTTGTTTATTTAATTCATTTTAAAGGTATTTATTCATAGTTCTAATAAAATGTATTAAAATCCTTTAGTTCGTTGTAGTAAATTAAATAATAAATTTAAAAATACGAAAACATTTCGTGAATCTACAACAATGAGTCTTACTAAGACTACAAAACAAATTAATTTAAAACAACTACTTCTCTAGCTAATACTTCGACAGACATTGAATAATACAAATTAATTTGCGTGTTACAAATAGTACAACTATTAAAGCAACACTAATTTGAATGAAATTATTTCTGTTGAATAAACTAATAAATGATAATATGTTTTTTCTTGTGTCAGTTGCCGTACATATCTGAGTAAGTTATTTATATTTCATTATATTTATTATCATATTTCATTATATTTATTTTAGTAAGTGTTTTTATTTGTATTTAAAATCAATTTTATAATAAAGCTGTACTGAAGAGAGCGAAAGTTCGAAACATGTGTCTGCAGATGATTATAAACTTGAATGCTTGATTTTTTAATTGCTTTTGCTAATTTAATTTAATGAAATCAGTTTAAAATTCATTTTTCATAATTTTTCATGTTATGGTTACATTTAATCAATCTAAAGTACATTTTATCATTTATTAGTTTATTCAACAGAAATTTCATTCAAATTAGTGTTGCTTTAATAGTTGTACTATTTGTAAATGTTTTCGTATTTTTAAATTTATCATAGTTCTAATTATTCCATTACTTTTATTACTTTTATATGTATATAGACTTTTCTAAATGCTAACTTGGACTTGTGTAAACAATAAAATGATCTATCTATCAATCTAATATTGTGGAAAACCTATGCTCCTATTGGTCATTTAAGAAATGTAAAATTTTATTTGTGATTTCAGTACCTAGAAAATTTTGTTTCGAATAAAAACGTCGGAAACCACTTTCCGGAAATTCTTTCCTGCAATTCGAGGCTCTCCTAATCCCTTTGCCATATTCTGTTTACCAGTGCCATGACACTATGTTTACTTATTTGTTTATTTGTTTTAATTCGTGCAAAAAAAAGCCTAACACATACAATATAAATAATATTAATTATATAATTTAGACTGCACGAGAATTGGGCATTGAGTTCATCCTAGATGATCTTCCACTCGTACCTCGAAGTATTCTTCTGCTGATGCCCATGCAGGAACGTACCAGAAACTAATATTTAGGTATATTTTAGCCGTAAATCCAGGCACTTTTGTCCCTAATGTGGCAATTAGTTTCCAATTTATTTGACGTTCTACTTGATCACATGATCCGCTAGAGCTGCCTAACGGGCAGCCCTGTCTGTCATCTTATTGCCTCTAATTCCGACTTAAGATAAATATTATCAATTCTTTATCTATTATTTCATAATGTTTCACCAAGAGATAAATAAGAAAATTATTCAGGAATCATATAGTATAAGGAATATAGTACATGTAACAGCATGTATTATAGGCAAATGATCAGATAGAGTATTATTAAATTGAACTATTTGTGTTCTATTCTTCAAGTAACTTGAAATTAATATACAGCTGTTATCATCGAAATTGTTCAATTACATTTTCATGTGACAGTCGAAGGCCTTCGTGAGATCAATGATTGTTACGATTAGTAATTCACCCTTCTCATAATATTGAATGATTTTATCAGTCAGATCCAAAATAGCATTTGCTTTAATACAAATTTTGAGCACTCATATATAAATAGTGAATATACTGTCAGTATATTATTTTGTTTAAAAATGCCCCTGCATGACTCTCTGTACATAATCCGAATAAAGCGTTTTTGTATAACAATTTTTTTTCCATATGTCCACTATTATTGTCCAAAATATTATTCCGAATCTTAGTACAGACTCAAAGCTGGCGTGGTAAATTATTTTTAAGGACTCCCTACTAAGATATCTTTTTATGTTGTTCATTAGATAACAAAGTTTTGCCACTTTCGCGGATAAGTATTCTACATGTGAGCGCCAATCCAACGAATTGTCAATAACAACTCCAAGGAATTTTATCTCAGGTGTCAATTTAACCAAATTGTTTGATAATGTGACTTGATTTGGAGCACATATTTGTGTTTGTTTCGTATTAAACAAAACAGCATTCATTTTACCCGCGTTGAGAATGAGCATATTGGCGGAAAGCCAATTCTCAATTTTTAAGTAAAGCACATTGCATAGGATGTCTACATTAGAATATAGCTTAGCTGTAACTAAAAACCTTGTATCATCTGCATAGTTGGTCATAAAGCACTTCGAATCTGACCTCAATAGATGTAAATCGTTTATGTATATTATAAACAGAATTGGACCCAAAATACTACCCTGAGGTATTCCTACATTTCCTTTCTCCTTGATGGCAGATTTGAAGTGCTTACCACCCTCTTGTATTACAACTCTTTGCTGCCTGTTCAATAGATACGATTTAAACCAATTTAATATATTAGCTCTTACTCCATATTTTTCCATTTTTTCTACAAGAATTTTGTCATCAATAGTGTCATATGCTTTTTACAAATCCAAAATAATACCCATTGCTAGTTCTTTTTTTTTCTAAAGCATCATTTATATAATTTATAAAGTTAAATATGGCACTATCAATTGATCTTCCTTCTATATATGCATGTTGATGTTCACTAAAGAGGCCACAATTATTAAAATAAGTTACTAATCTTTTACACATAGCTAATTCAAAATTTTTTGAAAACGATGGCAAACGGCTGATTGGTCTATAATTTCCCATTCAACTGTGGATCACCATTTTTAAAAATTTGCGTAATAAGAGCTAGTTTCAATTTTTCTGGAAAAGTTCCAGATTTGAACGAAATATTTATTATGTAGGCTAGTACTTCTGCTATTGGTTCTATGCTTAATTTTATTATGCTATTAGAAATGTTATCATCGCCACTACTATGTTTATTTTTCAATCTTTTTTAAAGATCGATTATTTCAATTTTCGTAACTGGAGGCAAAAATATGGATTGGATATTATTTAATATTTGGTCATAGGATATGTTACTTGAGGGCGTGGCGTATTCTGAACTCTTAGTTGCGTAATACTATCAATTAAAAATTGATTATATTTCTTTGCAACGTTACATGCTTCTCCTGGTATTCTCTTAGTTTTCAAACCAGCATTGCTTATTTCTTTAAATATTCCCCACATACATTTAATTTTATTATCGGATGATTTAATTCTTTTATCATGTTTTTCATACCGCGATGTTCTTAGAAGCTTATCATATTCGTTTTTTGTTTTGAGAATACAATTGTTTACAGTTATCATTTTATTGTGATAATACAAATAATATGCCTAGGTCTTGTTTAGATGCTTTTATTTGGGGATCTGTATATAATCTACTGTTCCTCCGATTATTCTTTTCAATGCAAATCATCGGAAAACATTGTTCAAATATTGCTTCATATTTATTACTAAAAATATTCCATTGTTTGTTGATATAGGAAGGATCAATATCATATACACATTCCCAATTGCACTGACTCGATATGTACAAACATTGTTTCATATTAGTATCACTAAATATTCTGTGATATTGGCGCTCACAAGTAGGATCGTTCTTTTGTACCATAATGACAAATTTTTGACCTAGGTGATCAGAAATATGCATGCATCTACATGATGCTCACCTGTGTAATTAGTAATTATATCATCCAGAGCGCTTTTACAATTCTGAACAATACTCGTGTAATCATTTACTGTTGTTCGCAGACCGTAGCATTTTAAAATTGAGGAAAATTTTATTTTATCTTCATTGTCATCTTTCAATTCTATATTAAAGTCACCACATAGAAAAATTAATTTCCCTTCTTGAGAAATTTTCGCAACATTTCGTCTATTTGGCGATAAAAAATATTTTTATTTTTATTAGGAGGGCTATAATAGATACAACAATGACCGCAAGTGTTCCAACATTAAATTCACCTGCTGCGCACTCAAATTCGTTTTTGATTGAGAATTTGCTCAATTTACTATGCGATTTAAAATGCACACATTCGCGACAATATATTGCGGAACCGTCGTGTTCCCCACTTAATCTACAGTACGAAGATACTAGTTTAAAACGGTTTACATAAAATGTCTTAATTTCTTCTGTTGATTTCCAGTGTTCTCTGATACACATTATATTACATTCTTGATTTTCGTCCATCACTGAATTTATATTATCAATGCAATTTCCTATGGATCGGACATTTTGTTGAATTATACCATACTTTAGTCATTTATTGTCGTCCTTGTTTGTTTTGTTATTTGATTTGGGTTGGGTTCATTAGTTAGTCCAAATGACAAAATTCCGCACATAATTTAAACGATTTATTGCGTCGTATGCTTTCAAGTTTGTCTATTGATTTTATTTGAATAGTGGGATGTTTTCCTTTCCAATATTCCATGATTACATCTTCTGTCACTGATTCCGCGTATTTTCCCACATAAATTCACGCATTTTTGCCGCGAGCCTTGAAACCGATATTATTTTCATTCGATGCGCCCACAATGGTTTTTATGGGCTTTGGTTTTTTGTAGTTGACCGTCTTCCACTCCATATGTTTTCCATTAATTGTATCTTTATTTATATGAATAATTTAATTCAGTTTTTCTCTTGTACGTATTTCAAGTATTACCTTATTGGTACTATTATTTTGGTTATTTGTATTCTTTGCTTTCTCGGCATAACTTTTATTTGTATTTATTTTATGTGGTGTTAGGTTTTTAATTGTTAATTCCTTTCCACTTAACTCTTTGCTGTTAGTAGGGTTGCCAGTATTGTTGTTTATATTTCTATTATAGTTTTCCAGATGTTTTATATTTTTCCTGAATTCTACTATTAACTCATCTTTTGTTTGAAGAAGTTCGTCTTTTACTAAGATAATAGCTTTTAATCCTTTTATGATTTCCAGTAGTTGATTTGTTTCTTTATTTATTTCATCAACTTATTGTATAGTATTATTCAAGTTGAAACACTTATGGTACGTTAAACACTTGGGATGGCACAACCTTTTGCAGATGTCACACACTGTGTTTCTTCCCACTAGTTTTCCACATTTTCTAGCACATATATCACCACTATTATTCGCAGACAGAAAAGAGTCACTTTAGATTATATATAATATAATTGAATAGATTGTTAGCCTTAAAGAAAGCTATAATTTTTCAATTATTTTGGAACATATGAGAAGTAAAGCTATATGTCTGTGGTTATTACATCTATTCACATCACTATTTTTATAAATATGTATAATTTTAGCTATCAAAATCTCTGCGAGGGTATTATTAGAGATAATAAGATTTATTAATCTGGTTAATGGAATAATTATGGCATCAAACACTGATTTGATTGCATTCATTGATAAGCAAAATTTATCAGTACTATTGTTAGATTTTACTTAAGAACTATTAACGGCGTCACAGTCACACAATTCATATTTACAAACGAGAAATTAGGAACATTACAGTTAATTTCAGTAGAATTATACAGAAATGAATTTCCATCAGGTTTGTCAATTTTCCCCATAATCTTATGAATTTTATAATTTCAAAAAAAAAACTATTACTCGCCCTTGTTGCCCTTAAACCTTTAGGTTTAGGGTTGCTGTCTTTTTTCACAACAGGATTCCAACTTGACTTAGATGGCACGAAGACACAACACAGATTTAAAATATGGCTTTATTTTACAGAGCAAAATAAAAAAAAAAATCAATGGTCAACAAAATAAATTATTTGATTTATTCAAAAACATAAACAATAAAATCAACAAATAACAGCGAAGAAAAAAACTATCTATGAATATTAATGGAAAATACAAATTAAAAGAAAAATAATGTATAACTATTAGAAACAAATAATATTTTACACTCGTGTATATAAAAATTAACAAATGATTGACTTAATTTATAGGAGAAAAAAGATTAAGTTTAAATTCAACAACAAAAAAGAAATGTGGAATAACTAATACCACTGTTCAAAAATTAAACAAACCACTCTTCAAAGGCCAAAACACCATTCAAAATCGAAAAACCACTTGTTCAAAATTAAAACTGTTTTAGGGCTCCTCAAATAGTTTTATTACAGCGAGAAGGCGGTGGGGTAGCTCTTTTGCTAGTAGTTAATACCAATGGCTGGGGATGTATTTGCATCCCTTCTCGTAACGCAAAGGGCGCGCGCATGCGATCTTCAAAATTCCTAACGCCGGGAACCAGTACGAAGCTACAACTGCGTAGTCCAAATTAAATTTGATTACAAAAATAAACAATTTAAATTTTTACATGTCGCAGTTGTAACCACCGTACCAACGATAGGACTTCTACCATTTTTAGTAGTTAATCGACGATGATCCCTTTTATAAATTTTCCACGATGGTAGTTGTTAAAAAAATACATTTTAAAATCATGTATACAAAAAAACTTGCCTGATGTGGTGTTTTTGTGGTCGTATTTGATTATAGTTTGATTAGAATCAATAAAAATACATAAAAAAATAAAGCGTTAAATTAACTGGTGTTGCAGCTGTACTAAAGCATTTTTCGCGTACTTTCCCAAAATTACGTCAAAAATAGTCTGGATGTTTTTGAACAGAAATGTTATTATAAAATTGATCGGAGCGCAATATTGGAGCGTAACGAATTCCTGGAAAAATATTTGGTACAGCTTTCTTGGACGTAACGCAAAAATTATGTTAATTTTTATGAGTGTAAATCTTCTAAGAAAATATTACTAAATCCTAATCCTTACTACTTATCTAAACTGATATTAAATATATACAAATATACAAATTAAACTCTCAATGTATGTGATACTGACTTTACTCATTTTAAAACTAATTTGATTTAAGAAGCTTATTCTAACAAGTATAAACATGTGGTTGCCGATGTAATAAAATAATAAAAATTATGTTGCCCAAAAATAATTATATAATAGCTGATTAAATCACAGTTACATTTGTACAAAATTTAGACTTTAAATATTGTTCCCCGTCAATAACAGCCACCTTTATGGTGTTATCGTATTGACAATTTTTTGGCATTTCTATATTAATATTTCAGTTGCTTTCCGAGTTTTAAGAGGTCCGGATTACTACATTTTCAGCATCTCTTATCTACTAACTGAAGAGTTTGCTTCCAATCCTTTAATTTTGGCGTGAACCATTGTAGTTTTAACTTATTGGTTAAACTTAAAATACTGGAGAAAGAAGACAGGATCACTTTGTTTTGCCACAATTTGGCATGTGGTATTTTTCTAGATCTGTCAAAGGCTTTTACACAATTGATCATCTGAAGCTTCTCTTAAAACTATTCCAATATAATGTAAGGGGAGTTTCGTACGAGTTAATAATATCCTACCTAAGCAATAGAGAAATTATAAACAAATAATGGCAATAATATACTTTCAGAGCCGCTAATCATAAACAAAGTAATCCCACAGGGTAGTATACTGGGACCATTACTATTCATTATATTTATTAATGACATATCAAACAAATTGCCGAACCATTGTCAAATACTAAATTATGCAGACGTTTCTAACTTATTAATCAAGGCAGATAATTTCATGGAGCTTACTGAGAATGATACTTCTAGTATGCTTGAATTGTAATCATGGTTTTACCTTAACAATCTAGTTTTAAATAAATCCAAAACATCATCAATAACATTCAAAACTAATTAATCATTAGCAACACTAGGAGCCGATTACATTGAATTCAAATAAATATACTTTTGCCTTGCAGACACAGTGTTTGGGTATTATTATTGACGATACTCTTTAATTACTGATCATATAGATTACTTGTGCAAACGAATAAACTGCAATTGCTATAGAATACGTATTTAAATGACGAAATGAAATACAGAAATTGGAAAATTGTTTTATTTTGCTAATGTTCAATCGCATTTAAGATATAATATATCATTTGGGGTGGTTCAGTAAATACAAATAGAGTATTTATAAGTCAAAAGAAATCTATAAGAATTTTATTAAAGTTGAAATATTCTGCAACTTGCAGAGGCATTTTTAGAAAATTAAATATCCTAACACTATATGGTCAATAACACTTATTTTGATGTTTTTTATAACACGAATTATGAAACTAGACCGTCAATAAAATCTGCTTAAATATATAATAGATTAAATAAATACAAATGCGGCGGATTTTACACCTTTTTGAAAATTTATAATCATCTTTCAGCTGATATAAAAACATTGTAAACTACACAAAACTTAAAAATAAAATATTCACTATATTATGTAATATGTAACCGTATAGTATGGCTGATTTCTTCAGATTCAAGTTTGTTTCTTAAATTGATATTGTTTTATTTATTTTTCTGACGTTTTACATGTACAACTATATTTTGTATAATTGTCAATGTAAATGTTGTTGATGGATTTATTGTTACTATGGGACTATGCTTTGAAATGTTTTTACGGAAGGTTTTACGGATGATTAAAATGATTTAGGCTCTCATATATTAAGTAGAAATTAAGAGGGTTTATTAAGTTAAATTGGACTTAAAGTTATTCACAACGCGATTAAAATATGTTGTAGCTTAACATAAATTATGTAGTAACATTAGAATTTTTTAAATATGTAAAGTTGAAAAATCCGTACATTAATGGTACCTATTTTCTTTGCTATTTTAAGAAAAGTACGTTGAGTGAAACATATGGTCACGTCATAACTAAGCCTATGTTGACAGGTCACCTAAATTAAATTGTCAACATAATCCATTCCTAAATTCTATTTATGAACAGTCTGTATACAGAAGTGTTAGTTCCAGATAAACCTTACGTGTCCAAAGCAAAGCGATCAATCCCCCTTCCCCACTTACATTTTTTTTTATATTTATGGTGGTTCTTTAATATTTATAATTGTCTGTGTCGGCTATTAAAGGTTCTATTAAATCATTAAAAACTAAAATGTTTTTATATAAATTTTATCTGGGGAGTTTAAAAATCTATTTCTATATCAGTGTGTACACTTCTGGTATTATTACAATTATTTCTGAATAAAACACGATAACTTTGTTTGTATAACTTGAAAACGTTTTTATTGTGACTAGTTTCAACAAATTTAGCTTGTCGCAATAAAAAAGTTTTCAAGTTATACAAACAAAGTTATCGTGTTTTATTCAATTTACAAAAATGTATAATGAAGTAGAAGCCTCCAACATAAATAACCTACCTAAAATAATGTGATGCTATATATGATGGAATATTTTTGTGACAACATATAATGGAAACTTATGTTATCGTTTAACCAATTTGTACAATGATTCAAAAAAGTGTTTCAGTTTAAAATATTATAATTTCGAGTACATTGAATAATATATTTACATTATTTAGTATGCATATGCATTGACGGATGTATACGTTATCCTTACAAAGTTATACTATCCGAAGGAACAACTGTAAATCCCCTAAAATACCAATAATTCACGCGAAACTTTTTTTTTCAGTGACACACGCAGCTCTCGATCGCACAAGTTTCTTTTTTTCATTCCCCGATAAGAAAACGGGAAATTTCAAGGAAGTGGACTTGAAACGATCAATCCTCAGTTAAATCCCGCCATTGTTTCAATCCAACGTCGGGTCTTATGAGTGGAACGAAAACCCCCGGCCCAATAAATTCAGTGATTGGAAAATTTAATCAGCTTATTTCCTCTCCTCCGAGGATAACTTCGAACTGCTGCATTGATCTTCGAAACCGGCTGATTTATTTTTACAGCGTCCCACAGTTTATTCCGAAATGTTATATATATATATATATATATATATATATATATATATATATAATGCGAATCCAATATCCGGGGTCTTTAAGTCAGGTAAATACGCGATTCGTCTCATCTGATTTCCATGCGAAAGTTCCAATTCCGCGCGCAGACATAAAAGGCAAGGCTTTACGAAATAAAACCATTACCGATATTTTACTCGATGCACGATTGCTATTATCGTTATTATTATTATTATTTGACGATTTCTCGGTCCCGTGAAGCCTCACATAAAAATCTGACGGGAAAATTACATCTCGACCTAGACCGGATTCAATCCGTCCGATTTCATTCCATTCCTCTTCGGCTCCGGAAGAACGGGTGACAGATGAAAAATCTCCACGTAGCCGCCCATCCTCCCACGTCTCACGCAACGTATGTCATTCCGTTATTAAATTCACTTTAATACCTTTCATATTTTTCCTTTACGTAAAGACGTATATAAATATCAATATAAAAATTTCTGTACACTATTAAGGCACACATATTTTTATTTTATAAAAAAAAATTTCTAATCAAATTTATATTTTTATATTTATCAGCAAAACATATTTAAACCATCTTAATACTTATTGGCTGAAAGTTTCATAAGTTAATATTTGATTCATCACTGTGGGCATGCACATTTTTTGATCTTTTGTTTACCACTAAAAAAATTATAAATTAGTAACTATGTACTAATTGTAAGTAAAAAAACATTTTTCATTAATAATAATAGTATCCTTGATCAGGGGAATAAAATTAAAAGCTTTCGGCAAACTTTTCTTTTAACGTGTTACAAATTTACCATTATCGCACCCCGAGTACATTGAATAAGACCGGAAAACTTTCGACAACTAATTACAATCCGTTTTCATATTTCGGCGATAAATCGCGCAAAGTTTTCCTCCTGGTGGACGAGTTTATGAGGATTAATTGCGGCGTGCGCTAAATTATGTGGAAGCGCGCTCCTCTTCTTCTCACCACCGCCGCCGCTATTCCGCCCTTTCTTTCTATTCGTCTCACTTGATGGAAGAAAATATGTTTTCGTGCGAATGGTCGGAAAGTTTTCCCCGAGTACTCCGACCGACGACGTTTCTGTGTGCTTTCGATTGTCGCGGTGGAATTTATGTGACAACTTGCCAGGATTGCAGATATATACGTAAGTCGGGCACTGGATGAAATTTGTGGCGGGATGAATTCGAGGGATGAGAATGTTAGATATATGGGACAATGTTAGGGGAGTTGGGAACGTAGCTATCTACTATTCAAGAAGTGATGGAATGCGTTGAATATAATGTCTTGTATTGTAGTAGTTTTAATTGAAAGAAAAAGAAAATTTTATTTTGTGGGAATAGAGTATAAGTATGAAATATAAAATAACACTAACAAATACCTTTAGCCTTTAAGGGTTGTTTATAGAAAATAAATAGCCTTTATAAGTTGAAACTATTAATTTAAGCTATTCTCAAGCACTTAGTATCGTTTACTAGAATTAGGTATTTACTAAAGACCCTTTTAGCAAATTCTTGTATTTTTCTAAATACAGAAAATATTTTATTGAGATTATATACTAGTAAAAATGTCCATATACGTTTAAACTTTTATTCTTAGATTGTTTAAAAATGTTTTCTTTCTTTTAAATTTACAATTGCATTTTTTTAAATTTCAAGTATATTCTAGATGAATTTATTATTAATATTATTATTATTTATTTATCAACTGTTTTTAGATAGATTTATTTTATTTTGTTTAAATTGTTAATTTTTTATAAATAATAATAAAGAGAATGGTTGGGACCGTTACTACGTGTTAATCCATAATTCAGTGTAAATAATGTATACATTAATTATCGTTCCCTTCATTTGTCGATGGTTATCTACTCAAACAGGGATCTAATGCACAGCCTAGACTTTAGATGGCTCCTTTTAGGTATTATCTTAAATTACGGTTTACCCGGGGAGTTAAATACTCAGTAAAATCCGTTTCCATCTCTAACTGCGTTAGACTGATGAAATCCAAAATAATAATAATAATATAAAATAGATTAAAACATGTCCGTGGTTGTTTATAAAAGAGAACGATTTTTAATTATTAATCGAATTTGAAAATGCTTTTCTTAGAAAGTATAAAAAAGTTTTCTTGATAAATTATTATTAGTTTCAAATTAGTGTTTTTTAATTTAAACTCTTTTAACGTAAATTTTAATTATCAGCTATATAATAATATTTTAAAATGTTTTTAAATGTATTTCAGAACAAACAAAAAACAATTTCATCTGTTTAAAAAATAATTTTCTTTCTTCTAAGAAAATTTCAACAGTTTTTATACAAAATTTCAACCGTTTTTATGTATTTTTTTATTAATTTATATACAATAATCTTCATTTGGACAAAACAATAAATATGGATGCAATACAAATCGATGGTCTCGCTAATTGTTGAGGCACTTATATTTTGAAAATCCATTATCACTTAATATAATAATAATAGTTAACTATTGACGATCTTCAACTTTTTATTTTACTCACTACAATTATAATAATCAGTAAATATTTAAGAAAATTAAAAATAAATGTCGCATTTAAATCTACCAACACCTTATAAAAAATCATACAAAAAGGCAACGCTGTGGAGTTTATTTGCTCAATTGTGCTGATTGCCCGAAGTTTTATATAGGCCAAACTGGAAGAGCATTCGATGATAGAATAAACGAACATCAAAAAGCGTGTATTCATCAGAAAAACACATCTACATATTCAAACCACCTGATTGAAAAAAACCACCGCTTTGACAACCATTTTAAAATCCTCCACATTTCCAACAAAGGACGGAAACTAAATTTATTGGAAAGTTTAGAAATAAATAAAAATATTCACTCAGGGAATTTGCTGAAAGATCAACAAGAACTCTCCAACTTCCCCCTACTTAAGTTAAAGAAAAATACACCCTCCACCCACACTTCTAAAATCTGTATATAATATAAATAAGTTTGTAAAAAAAATTGTATTATATTTCTTAACGTGAAGAAGCTACAGTGTAGCGAAACAATTGTAGTGAGTAAAATAGAAAGTTGAAAATCATTAATAGTTTACTATTATTATTATATTAAGCAAATACATGGGGTTAGTCCATCTGGGCTATAGACCTGAGGTCTTTCTGCCCTGTCTTGGATTTAAGGTGAGAAAAAGAAAGTATCTTTGCTAGCTAGCTTAATTGCCCTGATGATTCGCACAAATCAATTCATGAATTGAGAGGGGAGGATGTTGATATTTAGAAGGGATATTTGGATTTCGGGGGATACAGAATTTGGTTAACAAGGGATGTTCACCGTTTGATTTGAGTTGTGTGAAGTCATCACTATTGAATTAAAACACTTTGTAATTTCCTTCCTTCACATTTATTTTTATATGTCAGATGTACATTTCGAGTACCATGTACTCATTATCATTGATAATGAGTACATGGTAAGGAAGGAAGGAAGGAAGTTACAAAGTATTTTAATTCAATAACAAGGGATGGTTGTGGGGATTATTGGAAAATTTAACGCTAAGGCTTAATATATGTTGGGATATAGGTGGGATTTGGGTGGTTTCGAACAGAAGATTATTTGAGGAATTGTGGAGTGGGATGGCAGGGTGTCGGAGTTTTGTTAAGGTTCTTAGGGCGGATCTTTCGGCAACTTGAAAGTGGTGAAGGATTTATGGACGGATTTGGATGAAGATAATTGTACCATAATCTAACAAGGGCCGGCATATCGATTTATATATATATGGGTTGTTGTTTTTATCAATATTCCCTGTTGTTTATAAGTTAACGATCTAAAATGCAGAGCCCTGGTTTTGATTTTGTTTTTTATTGATAATGTATGGGATTTAAAGGAAAGTTTTGAATAGGATGCCATGATATTTGCAGGTGAAGGTGGGATTGATAATAGTATTGTTAATTAGGATCGTAGGGGATTGTGGTGTGATTTTGTGGTAGGGGATGAATAGTTGGGATTTGGAAGGATTTATTTTTATTGTCATTTGGAACACCAAGCTTGGATAGGATTGAAGGAGCGTTTAAGGGATTGTTGAGCGATTTGAAGGGGGGTGAATGGGCAACAAGGATGGTGTCATCAGCGAAAAGCAAGGAATATTGAGAAGGATTGAAATATGTGGGATTGGGATTACTGATGTCATGACAATATATATTATAAAGGAGTGGGGATAAGGGATGAGGGATGCCTTGTAAGATTGGAAAGGAGTTGGAAAGCATTTGTTTAATTCTTACTTGGCAGGATCTGTTGGATAGAAAGTTGTGTATAAGGATTATTGAGTGGTGCGGGATTTTTAGTAGGAAACACATACAGGGTGAGTTTTTTTCGATGTTCTCCATGGGGATCTCGGAAACTATAAGAGATAGAGAAACGGTTAAATGGGGAAAGAAGTGTAGATTTACGAGACGAATAAAAGTCCACTTTCAAAGTTTTCAAAAAAGCCAAGGGTAACTAGATATTTTGAAAAAAGTAAAAAGTGTCAATTTTTTCAAATCAATATATCTCGGTTATTATAACAGGTAGAAAAAAAACTGTAAAGGACAAAGTTTTAGATAATTTTATGTAGATTAATAAAACATAATCAGAAAATTTTTATCGCCATTATTTTCCAAGATATGATGCAAACTTACATTTTTTTAAATGGAAACCATAGTTGGCTATGGCCTCATTCAAAAGGTAATTTTTTTCTCTTTAATCCAATATGACATACGACATAGTTATTTCTAAAAATAAGTGAGTTATAGTCATTTTAAATTTTATTATAAATAAAAAATGGGTAGCCATGAAAAAGATGAAAGTAAAACAATTGCAGTTGTTTATAATAATAGCAATATTGTAATTATTAGTTCTACAAAGTTAAATAAAAATGAAAAACCAGCATAAGAATAATAATTTTGTAATTATCAAATGGTCTTTTGTATGTGGTATAAACCCATTTGTCAAGAGGATAATACTTTCTTACAAAAATATTATGAACAGATGAATCGCGATTAACTAATTGTGGTATTTTTAATCGCCACAATGAACATAGATGAACTTAAGAGAATCCACGAGAAGTTTCACAGAGAAAACTACAAATTAAATTTGGGTTTAATCCATGGTGTGTTTGGATTAATAATTTTCGGTCCATATATTTTTGAAAGCTCACTAAGTGAAACTGATTCCTTTCATTTTCTTCAGTAAACATTTGAAGATACGCTCGATTGTTTAAATTTATCAATACAAGCAAGATTAAAATGGTTCCAATATGACGGTGTTCCACCTCATAACATGTTGGCTTTACAAATTATTTAAATGATGCTTTTCCTAACTCATAAGTGGGAAGAAATAAACCTATTCCAGGGCTACCTAGATCTCCCGATCTGGGCGTTTTAGAATTATTTCTGTGAGGTTATGTAAAAAACAAAGTATATGAAAAATCATATCAATCTGTGGAGGATCATAAACTAGCTGTTATTGAAACATTTAATTCAATTTACACGGGAATAGTCAAAAAGCCATTAATTCAATTTTAAAAAGATATAATTTATGTCATAATAGTATTAATAGTGGACTCTTTGACCATATTTTTTTAATATTCAAATTTCTCTCCCATTGATATATTGATAATTACAGAATTACTTTATGCAGTTGTTTCATTTTGGTTTATCTCTGTAAAACTAATAATTACAATATTGCTATTATTATAAACAACTGCAATTGTTTTACTTTCATCTTTTTCATGGCTACCCATTTTTTATTTATAATAAAATTTAAAATGACTATAACTCACTCATTTTTAGAAATAACTATGTCGTATGCCATATTGGATTAAAGAGAAAAAAATTACCTTTTGAATGAGGTCACAGCCAACTATGGTTTCCATTTAAAAAAATGTAAGTTTGCGTCATATCTCAGAAAATAATGGGGATAAAAATTTTCTGATTATTTTTTAATAATACACATTTTTATTGACAAACTTTATACATGTTTACATTTAAATAATAAATAATGAATGATGAGTTAGTGAGTTAGTTCGTCAAAAGGCTATCGACCAGAGGTCTTTCTGCCTTGTTTTGTCCAGTCATATGGCGTCAGTCGTTAATGCGTAATGGGATGAAATGATGAAATGAAGTCAAATATAGTGGAATTAGGATTTTTAAATTTAGGGTTTATACTAGGATTTCTGGAAAGACAATATAAGGATAATATGTGGAAGTTGAAAGGATTTTTGGAGAATTTTTCTAATAGGAATCGAAGGCGTTCTAGGATGGGGATAACTAAAGTAGTATCATAGAGGAGTTGGTTAGAAGGATTGTGTAGAGGATTAAGAGGATGGCGGAGTTTGGTTAGGATACGGAGGGATGCTCGCTCGCTAACTTCGATGTTGCGGGAGGTTGGGTTGGTGGGGTTGGGATAGAGGGCACAACCATAATCAAGTAATGGACGGCAGATCATCTTATATATTTTAACAGCTGTTCTTGTATTAATACCTCTGTTTTTATACGTTAAACTCCTAAAGCATTTTGCCCTAGAAGTAATTTTGCTCTTTATTATGGCTGTATGTTTTTTAAAACTGATTTTTTGATCTATGGTTATGCCCAGGTATTTTACGGAAACTGAGGGAGGGAGATTATTTTTTATTAATCTGCAAAAAATTATCTAAAACTTTGTCCTTTACAGTTTTTTTCTATCTGTTATAATAACCGAGATATATTGATTTGAAAAAATTGACATTTTTTACTTTTTTCAAAATATCTAGTTACCCTTGACTTTTTTGAAAACTTTAAAAGTGGAATTTTATTCGTCTCGTAAATCTACACTTCTTTCCCCATTTAACCGTTTCTCTATCTCTTATAGTTTCCGAGATCCCCATAGAGAACATCGAAAAAAACTCACCCTGTATATAGGAGTCCAATATGCCAAACTGTATCAAATGCTTTTTTAATATCTAAAATAAGTACGGTTGATTTTTGACCTTCAGGGTGTTTAGTTTTCATATTGGACGTTATTATAGAGAGAGGAAGCATGGTAGATTTTTTGGGAAGGAATTTTTTATTGATTTTTGGTTTAAGCAATATATTTCATTAAATTTTTAAATTCCAAAATTTAAATTGAATTTAAAACTGTTTTAAAATTTAAAATATTTTCTACGTAAATTCTTTTTGTGTTAAATTCCAAAAAAATTGGAGATTTTTTTATTCAACTAATTCTTTGCAAAATTTAAACTTTCCATTTTATTTGATAAACGTTTAAAATTCTCAATTATTATTTATTATATTTTTAATTGGTTCTGATAAATTCTAATTAAATTAGACAAATTTCAATTAATTTTTTGCGAATTTTTGAAACGTTAAAGTTTTCTTTAAGCAATTTTTTTGATTCCAACATTTAATTTTTTAGAAAGTTTGCAAATGTTTTCCTTATAAATTATTTTTCGTCAAATTTCAATAAGAATTATTATTGATTATTATTAATAGTTCAATAATTTAAACTGTTTTAAGCAAATTTTAAACAGTTTTTTTAATTGAAAATTTTAATTTTTTTTCAATTATTTTTTTCAATTACTTAAAAAATAACTGGTTTTACAATTGATTTTAAACTGCTCTTTAAAACATGTTTAAATTTTCTAAACTTAATTGATTCTGAAACTGATTTTTCAACTTTTAAAATGTTATCTGTGTAAAGTTTTAAATATTTTTTTAAATTAAATTCGAAGTAATGTTTTTAGTTTTTTTATAATAAAAATTTAACTACTTTCCAAAATGTTCAATAGATTTTTCTATATTTTTTTACTCTTTTCTTTAATAAATGTAATAATTAGAATTAATTATTTTAAACGTTTCTGTACCGTACTTTTACACAGACACATTTTGCTGTATACAGCTCATCAGTGCAGCTTAAGTTCTCAAATACGTTTTAGCACATTTTTCTTTAGTTTACGTAACTTCTAACTGTATTAAACAAAATTTAGTTTGTTTTTTACAAAAATATTTTTTTTTGTGTATAAAATTCATATTTTATTTTTATATAAATTGAATTGAATTTTAAAATATTTTAATAGGTTTTTATTTATCTGCAAACATTTAGAAATCGTTTTTTTTATATTTTGAATATAATATAAAAACTTTTTTTTAAGTTATCAAATATTTTTTTAACAAATTTATAATTGTTTATTTATTTATTTATTGACGGGATTACTCCTTTTAAGATACAAAAAATATATTATAGACACATTATAAAATGCCTTACAGTTTCCTTACAGATTACGCTTAAACATATACATATTAAAATCTAATATAAGTAGTATAAATTATATAAGTTATACTTATATACACATGCGCTTAGCCCTAATAGTGATAATGCAGCTCAGCTGGAGTGTACGTCAGTAACAAGTGAATACATCTAAAGAAGAGTGAAACAGACAGAAATTAGTATTATTAATTAGAGTATTTGCGATTTTCTGAACTCTATACATAAGATTATTAATTAAGATAGTTTGAATGTGTGTTACAGTTTTGCTAAGAGTTTGGGACACGATATTTTTCCGTTTACAAGTGTGTACAAAAACAGAATATCATTGAAGCATCTACGGGATTTTAGTGTTGGTAGCTGACCTTTTCTATGTGAGTTTCGAGCGTACTAGACCAAGATATAATATTCTAAATGTGTCAATTGAGAACTGACCAGAAAATCTATTAATAAATCCCAACGTTTTTAGTGCCTCCCTTGCTACAGTCAAGGCATGATTATGAAAAGTGATTTTACCATCGTACACAACTCCCATATCTTTAATTTCAATTCTTGACCGAAGAAGTACGTCAGCAAAAGTAAACCCAATCTTCATTGATGCAAGTATTCTAGTAAAAGACATACTGTAGTATTTAGAAGTGTTTAAAAAGAGATCATTGTCCTTGCACCAGTTATACAGATCGGCTTGTAAAAGACTATGAAGTGAGTCAACTATTCTGAATAACTTAAGGTCGGCATATATATAATAGGGGTCAACATTTTTTTATATAGTTTACAATATCATTAACAAACAAGAGAAACAAAATCGTCACAGTGAGATTCCTAAGGGACCCCAGAGGTCACCGATATCGCTCTGGAGATGTATGTCTTATACCTTACGTGCTGAAGCCTATTCGTTATAAAACTTTAAAGCCAGTCCACTACACTATGTGGGAAACCTAGGATTATACGTTTTTCAATTAAAACACTTTGGTTCACTCTATCAAACGCGTTGGAAAAGTATATATATACGACTACAACTTCTTTATTATTTTCCAAGGCAACTGAAAGATAAGACGAAAGTGTTATTAGATTCATACTAGTCGACCTTCACTCATAGAACCCGTGCTGTTCATTTATAATTATAAGTTTGCTCATATTAAAAATCTGCTTAGATAATATGTTATCAAATATCTTTGGTATTGATGCTTGTTTACCCACACCCCTATAATTAATTACCTCACTGCGCTCCCCATTTTTGTGCAAATTTGTAATGTAACTGATTTTCAATTGATCAGGAACTTGGAAATCTTTCAGAGATTTAGCGAATAGTAAGTTAGCAAGGCATGTCAATCTAATTAAAATTATTCAGCCACGAATATAACAAGAACTTTCATAATACATTAACTGACTGGTTCAATTAATTTGGTAAAATACTCTTGCCCCATTCAACCGACGATTCATCAAACGAAAGAGATTAATATATATATATAAATGTACTCTGGCAAAATTTCCTCCCCCGGTAACAATAAAATCCCACATCTACTCTTTAAAAACTTCTCCCATATGTTTGTATTAAAAATATTTAATTAATACTTAAAACTCTAGTATCCAGTTACCGTTTTATTATACTGCTCCCAGGTGAACTCTTCGAATCCTTCGTTAAATAAAATTACATCAGTCAAAAACTACATACCCGAATACGAGTTTGGTTTCTTGCGCCACAAATCAACCACTCATCATTTATCCATTCTAACCTTCAATATACAAACCAATCATCTCGAAGGACATAAAACACAATTATTTTTCTTGATATACAAAAAGTATTTTATTCGGTTTGGCATATTGTTTCCTTTTCAGCATGCCACGTCATTTAATTAAAATTAGAATCAACTAAACCTATTCCGATCCTATTTCGATCTAACAATAGGTTTCCACATTCACCTATTTTATAGAACATCTTGTGTCATGACCTATACAATTCCAATCCATTATATTTTCCTTCCTTAAGATACGCCCTCCTCTTTGCTAACGACAGTGCACTGATTACCCACGCTCCGACTTTCCAAACTGCCCAATTATCCCTTCAATCATCATTCAGTATTGGATAGCAAATCCTGGTGTTTCAAATGGCGTATGATATTTAACCCTTTAAATTCCTAGCTATTTATTCCCTATCATAAAATTACACCACATTCCCCTTGTATCAATATTACTAAACTAATCCCGGCGAAACTCCTAAACATAAATATCCTTCAATCAGTCTTCATCAATTAATCAGGTCATATCACCTAGACACTTAATCTAGTCGTTAGTCCAAATGGGTGGATCAACCCTTATTTTAAATCAATTTGTATTTGTTTTAAATGTACTCACATTTGTCTAAATAAAGATGTTATTATTTCAATCTAGTTGTATTAAACAAATTGTAGGCTGTGACAACACATTACATTACTACACATTACGTATTAAAATATTCGTAAAAGTCTGCACAAGAATAAAAACAGTTTGCTATTAACATCTCCTTTATTTCAATTTTAAATTTTTTGTATATTACCGTTTTTGTATTTTGTAGTAGAGCATTATATAGTTTAAGTGATGTATAAATAAATGAATTGTAAAATACTTGAGTTCTATGTCTTGGAAGTCCATAATAATTTTTCATTCCATAGCGTGTCATATGGTGCTTATTGATTTGAGATAAATTAACAAACTTGTTTTCATTCTTCTTTACATGCAAAAGACATTGGAGAGTAAATATACAGGGTAAAGGTAAAATCTTGAATTTTTTAAATAAATACCGGCATAATACTGTTCTCGAAACGCCGGAATCGTATTATTCTCCTTTGCCCTTGAAAGATTAATTGGAATGAATGTGAATTTCCCCAACAGATCACTCCATATGCAAGTTTGGATATAAATTTTAAGGTGTTATAGCAAACACAATTTCTTAGTCCGGGTATAAGATAGGCGGCCTGATTTAGTGATTTAATTCAGTTGTGGCAATGACTGTCCCATATTAGCTTGCTATCAAAACTAACACCAAGAAATTTTACTACATTAGAGATATTGCAATCAGATAATTGATCTTCTCATGATACTCTTGATTTTAACAAGTTGTAGGGTACGATGACTGTTTCTGTCACATTTAAAGAAAATTTGTTTATAGACGACCAAATCTGCATATCATTAATTGATTTTTTAATTAAATTATCTAAATTTTCTAGATCTTGTGAGCGAATAACACATGATGTATCCATCTGCATATTAAGTAATTTTACCTGTTGTTATTGATAGTGGCAGGTCATTTATATATAGAGTGAATAAAACTGGTCCCAGAATACTACCCTGTGGAACCCCCTGAACAGAGGCAGAATTGACCCAATAAACTAACTGTTTACGGTTGCTTAGGTAAATTTCAATTCAGGACAGAGCAGTTCCACGGATGCCATATTGGTGGAGTTTTTCTAATAAAATTGAATGGTTGATAGTATCAAACGCTTTGCTATAATAAAAGTATATAACCGCCGTCCTATGACGGTTATCAATATAATCTATAATTTCAGAAAAGGCATTAATGTATTGACAAGAAAGATTTTGTCTGAAACCAAACTGCGCTGTATTATGTTATGTTTTCTTAAAAATGACAGTAGTCTGTACAGAAAAGACTTTTCAAAAATCTTTGAAAACACTGACAACACGGCAATAGGTCTGTAGTACGACATGTCCAATTGATTACCTTTTTTAAGTATTGGGATTCATTTTGCCACATTTAATAAGGATGGAAATTTCCCTACGGTAAAACTTTCATTGATTAAATGACATAAAGGATAACAGATAAGGTGTGCGACATGTTTTAATAATTTGCATGGGATTTCATAAATTCCACTAGACGCTTCTTTGGCTGTTTCAAATATAACATTGAGAACGAAATAGGTTATTTTACATTATCAAACGAATACAATTCGTTTGATAATGTCCGAATAGGACGAAACTAGTCACAATAAAAAGTGTAAAAATTCGTGATACTAGCAAAGTGTTATTATTTCTTAACCTATTTCGTAATCAAGATGTATCACAAAGTCATGACTTCAACAATCAATCATATAACATTAAGAGTTTCGTTAACTAAAATTGGTGTAAGGAATATTGATTCTTCATTGCAGGCAATGCTATTTTCTGGGATGTTACTATTGTTGATATTTAATGTATTGATTAGTTCACTAAGAAATGCGTTATTAAAAATATTGGCAATTTCTGCTTTATTTTGAAGAGATTTTCCCTTCGGATAATTCGTATAGGATATTGTTTTCTATCACAATAACCTTTTATTATTCGCCAAGCAGTTTTGGACCTATTTGGGGAGTTTTTAATGAGATTATTATTATAACCTAATTTCCTCTCCCGAATTCGATTCTTGTAAATTTTTGTTTCCTTTTATAATATGTATGCAACTCTAAATGATCTGTATTATTGAATTTAGTAAGTTTGTGTCTTACTGTTTTGCCTCCTTCAATTAATTCTAGTGTTATCCATGAGTTACATTTGGGATATTTTTAGATGAGGATTTAGATTTAGGAAAACTTGTTACAAACTGAGATAGTACATTATTATAAAACAGTTTAAAAGACGTTTAAAAATTTCCCGATTCAAAAACATTCATATGTGTTTCATCTCCCAATAACTTTATAAACTTTGATATATTACATTTATTAAAAGAACGTCTGATGGTGGGCAGACAATTTTTATTACTATCATGAGAACGATATATTTTAGCATTACAGCTTATTGCTGAGTGATCAGATAAACCTAAAAACAGTTATTTCATTTGATGAAATGTTAGTGAATACATTATAATTTTGCTTGGTGAGTTAGTGTATATTCAAATATTATCGTCTAAGAATGATGTTAAGTTAAATGATTGGATTAAATTTAAAAGGTCTAAGTTAGATGCCGTCTTTTTGTTAAAATCTATGTTCAAATCACCGCCTACAATGATTGCAGTGTTAGCGAGTTTCAATTTAAGTAGTATTGCCTTCAATTGTTTAAGTTAGAATCTGGTGAACGGTATAACGATATTCCGTATATTTAAATATATTTAAGTACCGAGCAACAGTTTTTAAATGAAGAGATTGTATCAATATTGTATACAGTCAGCCTTTGCGAGAAGTTGTTCTCTTTATAGTTATAGTAAGTTATAGTTCTTATATACGTAAGAATGAATTTCTTCCTCGCTCAGCCAATGTTCATTTATAAACAGTATGTCAGGGTAATAAATTGTTTTCAAATACATATTGAATAAGTCAATTTTACAACGTAAACTGCATATATTATACATTAACAGCGATTAATTATAAACGTTTGGGCTAAGATTATCTTTAACAAGAATATATTTTGGTTGATTTAAGTGATCTCCTTGGGGCATGAAATGTCGATTTTAAGTTTGGATACCTGAATTTTGATACTTTTACACCTGAAGGCCACTTTTTTGGATGCATAAAGTTCATAAATTCATCATTTGGTATCATTACTTTAAGGGATTTGCGAGCGTTTTTTGAACTTAATTCTTCAATGATATCTTCTTTAGTTATATGATCATTTATGTAGGTGGAAAAGTTTGTTGTAGTCGTTGTAATATTAAAGTTACCGATGTACATACTGCAACTGGGTGGTAAAGCACTAATAGAAGGGAGGTTTTTTCCTAACCCTAGAACAGCTTGCCGAGTGATGATTCTTGATGCATTTGTATTAATATCCATTATTCTAGCGCCAAGTTTCTTGCCGGCTACGGACGGTCCTTTATTTATAATTGTCAAAATATCGGTTTTTTAATGATCGGTTCCGGCTGCGTCCTTATTTCTGTTCTCGGTTATTATTTCCAAATTTCCTGTTGGTGTTGTTGGTTTTTGCATGTTTTATCTTTTTATTAAAATTCAATTTATTGGAGTTCGATTCATCGTTGTCTGGTATTTTAGTGAAGACAGTTGCACCTGTCTTGGCGCAGTCGTTAAGTTATTGATACTTTCTAGTAATTGAATGTTCTTTTTTAAAACAGCAATTTTTTCCATTAGTTCCAAAATTAATTCATCCTTGAGGGATATAATATGTTTTAAATTACTCATATTATTGGAATTGTCTATAACAGTATCAGAATGAATAATAAATTTTGCAATCGCCCTCTTGACCTACCTCAATAAATTATTGATTACCCTAAATAATAAATGATCTTATCCAGTGGACTCCCGACGTAACAACTTATTTTATCTTAGCTCGATCTATTCGTAAGAGTTCCAATCAATAATATATTGTTAAAGTGCACTTCTGACCTACTTCAATGAACTATTTACCTAACCTTAAACATGTAATGTACTGACCTAGTTCAGTGAATTTCTAAGATTAGTAACATTCATATGTTGATTATTAATAATATTCTAATACTTGGGAAATGTTAGAGATTATATTAATATAATAAGATCATAAAAGACTATAATAAAAATTAATTAATAAATAAAACGTAAAATTTAATATAGTGTTTTAGAATTATAACAAGATTTGCAATAAAATATTAGGCATTAAACAAAACATATACTGTTTTTTACTACAATTATTTATCGATACGATAAAACCATAAAGGTGTCATCTATTGTAAGTCTTCAACTGTGCTACGCTCATGAGATCTAAAATGATCGAAACCGGTCCTTGGCTGTTGTTGACGGGGAAAAATACACAATTATTTATTATATTATGGATTACTATGTAGAAACTGTCGCAACCATTATCATGATTAAAATATTATTTTACTTTTGTTTAATTGCGTTCCCCATTGCACAACACGGTTTATTAAATTTATTCCATCAGGACTAAAAAAAATGCGATAAAAAGAATAAAAACATTGACTGAATGTGCAGGTGTGTTAATGTTTTAATTAAAAACAGATGAAACACGTGATACCATTTTTATGTTCTCGTACACGCTCGAATCAACGGTATCAAAACAAAACCAAACTGAATGGAATAGCGAAAATCCCCCAAAATGCGAACGAATGTGTCTGGAGCTCCCATTAAAAATTAAATTGCAGCTGTGACGTCGTATTAATCCATTTTGTTTGCTATGCACATCAAAAATACGTGCTAATACGTTTCAATATTTAACTACCCTATTTACAATTTGTGTATTTTGCTTAAATTATTAAAGTTTTAGATTGTTTCTTCCTCAAGCAAGCCACTATATATTTTAAATAATTTACCTAATCTATGTTGTTTTTTGTTATTTACTTATAATAACGTAATTTATTAAAACCATTGACGTCTAAATCCATTATTCAAAGGAAAATCCATTCCGACGTTTAATTTTCACTAAAAAAAAACTCGAGCACCTGTGCAAAATGGATTGAATTATTACCGCGATAAATTCCGCTTTTCCGTTCCTCATTTCAATATATTAAAGTTCGGATCGAACAGAGCCATCCTCCTTTAATCCCCGAAGTAATTTTCGATGCATGAAATATTAATAATTTTATACTAGATTTTTTTCACTTCCCTCAGGAAAACAGACACAATTTCAGAATGATAAATTATAGCGAATAAACACAGAGGTAAACAAATATAATCAAATCCCTCATATATATATCTACGTTTTGCGTCATTGTGAAGGAGTGGTTACAAATAAATATTTGTTTTCGCAAATTAAATATAATTTTTTACAAGTATCAACGAGATAAATATATGTTTACATCTTTATGTTCAGATCTATTTATTATTATGTAAGTTGTTTGTTTTTTTTGTAACCGTTGTTGGTTAGAAAAAAATACAGATTTTGTCTTTTAGCATTAATTATGAATTTAAAACTAATTAAGAGAAAATAAGGTAAATAAAACACTAGGTTTGTAATTTCACTAATTTAATGACAAAACTGCGACATACGTTTTGCAACACAGGCTTCATCAGGCACGTGATTAAATTAGCCTTGTCAATTCAATAATTACGAGTATAGATGCGAGTTACTACGTTTTAATCCATAATTACATTGAATTTTTAAAAAATAGCCATGTTTTAACCACAAATAATTATTTATTTATGGTTTATAGTAAATTTTTCAATATCATGTATATAAAAATACTAAAGTATTATTAATCAAATAAATAAATTAATAAATTTAGTGTTGGTTAAATCTAGCTATTTTTTGTGCTTGGGTTGCAGGTATTAACTTATAATCCGAATCTATGTATTTGGCTTTTGTATTAATGTTAAAGTTTACTTTGTTCTTTAATTTATTACTAAAAAATGAAGAAATTAAGTGAATTATAATAATCATTAGTATTATTTTAGTATGTTTTTTTTTCTTAAAAGAAAGTTTATTATAATTTGCAAGAAAACATGTTGTAAGTTATAATAAAACAGACCGTATATTATGAAATATCTTTGACTGTTATTAATTTAACTCACGTAGAGTAGAATTTTACGTTTTATAGTGTAGTCGTAAAACTAAATTAAATCCAGTAGCGCGGAATTAATAAACCATTGCCGTTATACATGGAGTATAGAATTTTCTTGGAGTTTCCTTGATTTTTTTTTATTTTCCCTTCTCATCGCCGGCGAAGTTTAGGAGATCGCCTGTGATGGAGGTTTTAATTTAATGTTGAACGCTTTCACGGTCTTACGTGACAGATCGAATGGCCCGGTAAATTGTTGGATTTATTACATTTGGGCACAAGTTTTATTCGGTGCCTTCAGTCTAGTGTGTGATGGAGGAGATACAAGTGTGTAAATTGTTCAAGTGTAAAAAGATAAGATGTAATATAAACGAGGCGTTATTATAGAAATAGGAATTATATTTTAGTATTTTGTTATTTTGTATGTTATCGTAATCAAGGTTGAATAAACTTTTGATTGAATAAGAACACTATTGCTTATCAACTTATCGAGCAGACCGATTTAATTTATTCACAATAATTTAAACTATCTTCTAAAAAATCGCCTTGATATCTAAATACCACATGCAATAATAATACTCATATATACATATTTTACATCCTGTATTTTATTATTTTAGACAACACCTCATAAAGACCTGGAAAAGTCAAAATGAATTTCCTAGAATTTCCTAATGCTTTCTAAGCTTATCTCTATTGGTATGCAAATGCATTAAAAACTCTAGTATAAATTTGTTTGGTAATGTAAGAATTTTCAACTCTCTAAAGTATTATCTGCAATTACATTGATTAGTAAGTGAAGCAAGTCCTCTCAGAGCTTGTATCTGGAGATGAAAAAATCTTGCAACAATTCCAGGATGTCCCCAACCAGGGTGGCCGGGGGTTGTTCGCAGGGAAAAGTTCTCTCACCTCTGCTGTGGAACCTAGTTATGGATGGATTATTAGTGTAACTTAGCAACAAAGGATACTTTTCCCTGGAATACGCAGACGACCTACTCATTCTCGTTGAGGAAAAATTCAACAACACAGAGCTCATGCAACGAGCACTGAACGTGGTGAACAAATGGTGTGCTAGAGAAGGATTGAAAGTCTCACCCTCTAAAACCACCATTGTACCTTTCACACGCAGGGGGAAATTGCACGGCCTAGGACCCCTCCTTCTAAATGGTGAGAACCTCGAGTTGTCGCGTGAGATGAAGTACTTAGAAATTATAGTTGATTCCAAACTCACCCGGACCTCGCACATTTCAAAAATGAAGCGTAATTCGGAAATTACCCTTGCCGTAATTAGACGTATGTCTGATAGACAATAGGGGCTCAGACTAGGGATGGTATACTGGCTGTACACCAGAGTGGTTAGGCCCGCAATCATGCGTGCTGCTTTGGTGTGGTGGCCCAAAGCCACGCAACACACAACCATACAAATCCACAGCAAGGCCCAAAAATTTTCCTGCATCAGCATAACAGGGGCTACAAGAACCACGCCCACTGCAGCAATTCAGAGGCTATTAGACCTCACGCCCCTTCATATTCTGATAGTGGAGGAGGGAAGACTGGCACTCTATAGACTGGCTAGCACGGTCAAAGTAAAAGTTGACACCCCACAAAGAAGACTGTTGGCAGACATAGGGGGACCTCTACTGCACCCTATGATAGTCGGCCACCTTGAAAATGCACTTCTTCATTGAAAACTGCCTTATGGAGGATATCCATAAACAAAGCATGATCTGGTACACTGATAGTTCCAAATTACACACAGGAACATGATCAGGAATCTACAACGAGAATATGAAGACAGGTTCGCCGAATCCCTAGGTAGCCTGGCATCAGTATTTCAAGCTGAAATACTCGCGATTATTGAATGCGCGAGAACCAATATAGAGAGGAACTGTCGAGACAAGCGTATCTACAATAAGCTGCATCCGGATCTGTAAAGAAGAAGGCCCCCACAGGGGCAGAACCCGGTAGACAATTATTTCGTTAATGCAAAAAGTATATATTCTTACAAAGTTTATTAGATTCTTAAGATTTATGTTTGTGCCAGGTTAAATTTCTGTCTATATGCACTCCTAAAAATTTAACAGAACTTGAAAATATTATCTGTTGTGACTTATTCGGGTTTAAAGTTAATTTATTTGCTTCAAACCAATCGATTGTCTGGTTCGTAGAATTACTACTAGACTCTAAGACATCAGTTGATCGCAAGAGGTGTTAATTTATGTGATATCATAGGCAAAGGGGGCGAATGTATCTTATAAAGCCAGGTCGTATAAATAAAGAAAAGCAATGGACACAGTATTGACCCTTGTGGGTCGCCTTGCTTTAATAACAGTTCCTTAGACTTCATCATATGACAGGCCATAGGTGAGAAATTGTAATAGTAAAGCTTCAATCAAATGCGCTAGTAAGATTCATGATATAGGCTACAGAGTAAGAACTAGCCTCAAAACTATCTTAGATCCTTTCGGTGAGGGCACTGATTATATCTACCGTGGACATTTCCGACGGAAATAGTATTGGTTAATCAAAATTATATTATTGTAGCAACGAAACTTAACCATTTGCATCAACAGTAACCTCTGAAGCACCTTAAATATTACAGGGCCTATAATTTTTAATATCATCTGCATTCCCTTTTTAGTAGATATGTCTGACTGTAGCTTGTTTGAGGCTATCTAGAAATACACCAGAATTAATGCACATGTTCAATAGCCTAGAAGTAGGGAGATTTTAACATCGATTGTGCTTTTAAAAATACATACGTTGACAACATAAACCATTTGATATTTGCAATTTTTCAAGTTGCTTACAATGTGACGTACTTTAGTCGAACTAACTTCTGTAAATTTTAAAGTATTTGTTAGATTGGGTCATTAGTAGTCTAAAGGAACACAATTATTTACAGGTAAATCCAGTAGTAAATTATCAGCAGCAGTAGTAAAGTGCAAATCATATTAATGAACATCGATATTACAAAGATTTTCACGCGGATGTAGATCCTGACTAGATTTTATAATTGTCCATAATGTCCTGAGGTTATTTCCCGAATTATGGATGAATTTAATATTAGATTGCTTTTTAGCTTCTACTATTAATTGTGCGTTAATTGTAGAAGCTAAAATTTATATATTTTTCATATTTCTTGTACAAACCTTGCTTCTAATTTGGGAGGAAGACATTTGGAATAGCAGAAATTAAATATTTATAAAATAAAGAGGTATATATTGTGGAGAAGTTTAATTAGCCAAATTAAAAAAGGCATTCATCGTAGCCATTATTTTGTATTGATTTAATTGTAATCTCTAAATGCATGACAAGAGCGTCTACAATTACAATTATGTAAAATATGTTATGAAAATAACACTACAGTTTATTCCTTCCTTCATTTGTTTATTAATTGTTAGATGTACATTTCGTTCACAAGGTCAATAACAATGATAATTGTTGTAATGTACATCTAACAATTAATAAACAAGTGAAGTCAGGAAAAAAACTTAAACCATTAATAGCAAAATTATGTTGTTGATGGGTAGTTCTTTACTAGTTCCATAATGTCAATGAATAAATTCATGATCCCCAGATTATCATTGCCATAAACTTACTATCTCCAATCTACCAGAATGTTGATTTTTAAAATTAAAAGTCCTGAAGATGGGCGGATGAAAAGTCACCGAAACGTCAAGATTTACAAAATCTATCCAAGCGAGATACCTGATAACACATATAACCCTCGCGAAAATCTCAAATTCAACATTCATAACTCTACAGGGAAGAAACTCAACAACGACTGAAAAAGTACGAAAAGTTAGAAATCAAACACCAACGGTTATTGTACGACTTTGTTTTGTTTCACAGATGCAGATACAAGAATGTCACACCAAACTGTATGAAAATAAACATCCAAATCATACAATGGCAGTAGATTTAATCTTAAAGAGAACGAGAGAATTACTAGAGTAAGCCATCCATAGAGCCGTAGGAATTTTTGTAATGAAACTACAAATAAGAAATAATTAGAAAAAACACGAAAATATTTCGTAAAATCTACAACAAATGAGTCTTATTGAGACTACAAGAACAAACCACTTTTGAAACAAATACTTCTCTAGCTAATACTTCGACAGACATTGAATGATGAAAAGTAATTTGTTGTAGATTTTACGAAATATTTTCGTGTTTTTTCTAATTATTAGTTAATTTTCTACAACGTAAGGGACTTATATATTTTTATTACAACTATGAAACAAAATACATGCAATCATATGGAATAAGTTAAAAAACTAATTCATTAGAGAGGAGACTCCGATGCCAAGCAAAAGACGAAAAAACCAAATTGAAAGATTCAACAGTTTAGTCAACGCACACACATCACCTCTAAATAAACATCAGTTAGTATATAATCTATCCAACAAACAAATAGATCTCGTCACAATTAAAGCACTAGAGAAGGGCTTCAACTTCACGATAACACATCTCACATCCCAACAAAGAAAATCATCTGCAGTGTGGATTTATCAATCGGACACCTAGATCACAACAACGCAGAGATGCGATTTTTCGATAAGAAGTACCACCAATTCTACGAAAGGCGAAACCAATAATATCACAGAGAAAGAACACCAAGCCATAAAAAAACTTAAAAGCAGACCAATCAAGCATAGTCAAACTAGCGGACAAAGCAGTAATAATGAACAACTCTTTACAATGACAAAATTACGAAGATATTAGAAGGCCCGATCTACAAAAAAAAAACAACTGTGCTCCAACCACCTATTTAGAAAAACTCACCAAAACAAATCTCCCAGATGACGTTAAAAAAAACACAATATCAATGAAAAAATCATCTAGATGCTCCAAATTATACGGCTTGCCTAAAATCCATAAAGATGAAAACCCTAAAAAGCAGACTGTCCAAGCAATACGATCACCAACACATAAAATAGCAAAATATATAAAAAAAATGGCAACCACTAGCGGAGAAAATGGATTCATTTGTAAGAAAAATTATTAAGAACATCACTACGTATACACCTACAAGGTATTCTAATCAGTTTCGATGTCAAATCACTGTTTACACAAATCTAAATAGAAGAGGCACTTGAAATCAGCGTGAATAAACATAATCTATCAGCTAACATATTGGAACTAGCAAAGCACTGTTATTAACAACATGCTTTACATATAAAAGACAATAATACAAACAAATACCATTTTCAATGACAGCCAACCTTTTTATGAAAATTTCGAAGCGATAGCGCCTTAGATCAACTCACCATCCGAAAACGAAACTGTAACTCCGTTATGGGGATGACACCTTTGTGAATTTGCCTTATAGGAGAGAAATGGTAGACCATTTTCTGAACCACCTCAACAGCATACACCTGAAGATCCAATTCACAATAGAGGTACTAATTAGAAAAAAAAAACGGTCAGCTAGATCACATCATCTACAGAAAGGAGACTGACACAAATCATATCTGAATGCACAATCACAAAAAACTGTTGTTTTATCTATCGTTTCAGAAAATAAAGTTAGATAAAGAAATAACAATTCTGGGTTTATTATTTCGACATTTGGGTATAACTTATTTTTTATTAAGTTATGCCCCGTTATTAAGGATAGAATACTAATACTTCATCTCAATTTTAATATGTTTTTACTTGCCTTTCTCTGATAACTTTTCTTAATTTGATTTATTAATTTTTTCAAATATATCTTTATAGAAATGCTTTTTAACATTTTTAAAAGAGCTAATTACTTTTTTCTTTGCAATATTATTAGTAATTCCACTTAAAATTAAGACAATATTTTTGCCATTGCTAGCACTTATTATTGTTCCAATTTACATGGAACTATTTTATAATATGTTTGTCATTTTGATATTTTTATACGTGATTTGATGAATTCTGAGTTTTTTTAATTATCATCGCTAGATTAAATGCGAAAATAATACTTCATATTTTGTAAGATCCTAGTAACCAAATATATCCATTTGATAATTAACATTTTATCGTTGTCTGTCTAATTGATGGTTTTATTCTTTTAATAGATGGTCTTATTTTATTATTTTACTCAAATGTCAAATTCATACTTTATGGTGATTTGCCTGGTTGGCTAGTATTTTTACTTTTAGCTAGACTTATATTATGGATTAAGAACGTTTAATAGTAACTCCTTATTTCTGTTCCTTAATTTCGAGAAAGTATACAAACAATATTTTAGCAACAAATATTTTGTCAAATAACAGTATTCATTATTTTAAATATTGCAGTCTTATTGGTATTTACTTTACTTTATTATTAATTTATCTAGGATCCTACCCACAGTAGGTCAAATATTTTCAATATCTCTAGTACTCGACCTTCTTATTTGGCAAATACTCTTTTATATCATGTTGCATAAATCTAAGTTTATTTATTTTCTTGTCGGTAACTACTACATATCTAATGGTTTGGCTAGGATTTGTGCTTTTTGTTTAAAACACTTGATGTAGTAAATAATTTGGTTGGCCGCTTAAAGAGCTTCTCTATCGTTTAGTTTATCTAAAACCCAGTCACAGCTACATATTTTTAAAGTTTTCATTTCTATAGTATTATTAAAGTTGTATTAAGAGACAGCAAATTGCTGCTGGCTTTACTTCAATTTTTTCTACTAGTTTTAAGCTCTGAAAGATAGCCATGTTCAAAGTATATTTAGCCATATATTATTTTTCTTGCTTCATTAAGTGATGATACCAAATTGGATATTTTTCTGCAAAACCATTGGTGCAAAACATTTGAGAATTGATCCAAAATAATTAATCATCGGAAAGATAATGCACTGGATTTAGTCTTTTTTCTTAATGTAATGCCGAAAATCGCACTGGCAGATATATCATCAATTAATACTATAATCCTTTCAGAGAGTGGCTATTTAGTCTAATACGGTATTAACTTTTTCCGTTTTTTTCGACAACAATTCTGCACTTGGCCTCTTCTGATGTGATAACTTTTTCATATGCAAATTTGGGCGCAAATGCTTTCAAGGTGTCTAAAAGAAGTTCTTCAAAAGTTTTTATTTCGTACGGTATCAATGCAGGGCTAGGTTCTCTATTAGTAGAACATTGCGTTAATCTATGTGGAAAAGTTTCTTCAAATTTTAAATTTTGTACAAATGGTTTATCAAAATTATCAAGCACGACGTCCACTGAATCTTCAGGAGCAATTGCTAATGTTATATGTAGGTGCACTGTGGCTTTTTCAATTGATGCGGTAATTCGATTCTCAGCTATTAGCATTTTCTGCTGCTTTCGCATCCTTCCTCTGTTAGAGAAATTGCACTGTATATTGAATCTGGAACAACAGTATTCATACTAACAATTATATTACATAATTTAATCAGTTACATCTTCTAGATCAGCCATTTTTAATATGTTATAATACTTCGAACTACTCTTCGCAATATCATATGTCATCTCATAGCTGTTGTTGAGTATAAATGGTTGTATAAACAAAAGCTGAACTAAATCATGGTTTATGATGCATCAATATATAAAAATTATTTATTTATTTATTTATTTGATTTGATCTGATTTCACTGGCAATATGAATGCATTTTCTGCCACAACAGCTCTGATTTCATGCACAAGTCAATCAAATTGACATGGTTACTCGAACATGCTAGATGTAGAGAAGTGTAGCCATTTAATATTCACCAAATCTGGATTGCTCTCTACTAATTCTTTACTTTTTCCATTATCAGCTTTTCGTAATATTTTTTTCTCTGGAGTTTCTCGACAATAGATGGATGCCAGCTTTTTAGAAAACGTACATAATTATATATTTAGGAGACCGGTATTCTGTCTTTGATACTTTGCATCTCATAAAGGGTTGTAGAACATGACTGGTGTTAAATGGTAACTCAAGAATTGTAAAATTTTCTAGACAAGTTATCTTTTTCATAATAATTTAAGCTACGAAAACATTTAGTGAATCTACAACATTGCTGTAGATTTACGAAATGTTTTCGTATTTTAAATTATTATTTAATTTTCTACAACGAACTAAAGGATTTTAATACATTTTATTATCTTTTTCAATTTAATGGTCAAATAAGTAGAATAACCATCGAAAATGAATAAGATAGGCTGGTCAGTACCTATTGTTTTTAAGAATCATTTTTTGAAAATAATATTCAAATGCCTCTGCCTCTATCCAACCATTACTAGTTGCAGCATACGTGATTTAAGGATATTCATTCTTGACACTTGGCAATTCTCTAATGCCTGATATTTAATTTAATTTTTTTAGAAGCAGAAGCAGCCATCAAAACTGTTTACCAACTACCTTTGTTTTTGAAGCAACTGGTTTTATCCAAATTCCAACTTCTTATTGTTTTGTTTTTTGTGTCTAGCACAGTATGGTCCAACAATGAAGTAAAGTATACGTTAATTGTAAAAGGATAGCAACTTTTTTCGAGTTACTTCCAAAAAACCGCAAAACCGCAAAACGTGTTGTTTTATTGGTAAGTTATGCCTGTTTACAAATCCTTAAACCCAGATCTCTCTATGGACGACGTTTTTAAATGGAGTGATAATTTTGTTCTCATTTACGAATGGCCAGTTCTTGTATATTTCTTCTGGATAACTCAAATATGTACTTCTCCATTTTTAACAGTCCCTAAACTAGCCGCTCTTCATCTTCTATTGGTACAGCAGTGATTGTTTCAAATAATTTTGATTTTATCCCACGTCTGTTTATATATTTTTCTGACTTGCTATGCATTCAACAACTTTTTCAAACGTCTTTTTTGAGCAAGTGCAAACCATATTTCCATCCTTAAACAGAAAGTTGATTAAGTAACCAACGTAACTAATTACTAAAAGTATAATACAAGAAATAATACGCATAGCAATATCTTATCACAAGGGATGTTCTTGCCTCTTGTCTCAATTTTTACGTGGTAAGACACTACTGAATTTTTCAACAAATTTCCATAACTTAACGGAAATTATTTATTAAAAGTGAAATATAAACCAAATTTTTTATTACGTACCAAAAAATAAAGACATACAGAAAAATTGTTCGAGATGCCAAACAAAAAGAATTAGATGAAACATACCACGAAATCTAAGTTTTACAAAGCAGATTTGATGAGATTAATGTGCATAAGAGGATGAAGAAAGTTACGGGAAAGGTCAAAAAGAAAACTGTGGGAAAACTTATAAATGACGAAGAAGAACTGATTGTAGATAGAAAGAGATTAAAGAAACTTGTAATAAGCACATAGAATAGTTATTTTTCGCTGAAGGAGGAAACCCACCCTATATCCAAGCCGAGTGTGGACTTAGTATTATGACATATGAAGGCAAAGCCGCTATTAACACCCTAAATTAAGGAAAGGCTCCAGAATAATAATTTAATTAATTTTAATTTCTTTCCAAGTCAGAATTAAATACAATATATAAAAAAGATAATATAAATACATTTCATGACCTCCAAACTATAAGATGAGATTCAGTTTTGAGCCCAATGCTCAACTGTTCTTTCATCCAAACATTAATGTATTAATGAACATATAGACAATTAAGATAAAACTAAATACTAAATGCTACTAAAAGTTTGTATGTAGTTCAATGCTCACGTGCAGTATGTCGCTAGCAGCCACAAGTTGATATGTTGAATTTAAGTAACATAAATCTAAGAATTTATAATGTTATCAAAGAAACAGTGAGCCAAAGCATGTGGCGACCATAGAAAGATTAGCTTTGTGAATCACATGCTAAAGCTGTTTCTAAAAATCATTCATTGGAGAATCCACAAACCATGCGAAGAAAGAGTAACAGACATACAGTTTTGATTTGTAAAAGATGTGGGTAGAAAGGATGCCCTGTTCTGTCTGCAGGTATTGTTCCAGCGTTTCATAAAATACAGCATGAAAATATGATGAAGGTCTTGAAAAATACAGGCATGGATGATAGATATCTTAAGGTCATCCAGAACCTATACTATAATCAGTCAGCTACTACGAGGGTGAATGCGGAGGAGCTAACCAATGCAGTTAGTATTCTTCGAGGCGTTAGATAAAGTTGTATTCTTTATACCGATTATATTGAATCTTTATTTAGAAGAAATCTTCAGAATCTTTAGAATACCAACGTAGGAATCCTGCTGAATGGAGAACCAATAGTAAGAACAGCTTACAAGAACTAATTAATAGAATAAAAGGCGCCATGGTTTTGAAATTAACATTAATAAAACTAAATTTATGCTAATTAGTAAAGAGTCAGATAAAAGGTCCGAACTAATTATCAACAACGCCCTAATAGAGAAGGTATCAAACTTTGCCTACTTGGAAACCATGTTCAATGATAATTGGGACAATTTACAGGAGATTAGGTGAACAATCGAGAAAGCAAAAGCTGACTTTAACAAATGGCTAAACTGTTCAAACACAAAGAAGACTCAAGGCTTTCGAAATGTGGCTATACAGGATAATATTGAGGATCTCTTGGGTAAGCAGAGTGACCAAGAATGCCGTAATAGAACGAATAAAGAAGGACTTGGAAGTAATAAAAACCACCACGAGAAGAACATAGAATACCTTGGACACAATATGAGAAACGTGATCCAATACCACTGTCTAAAATCTCTTCTCCAGGAGAAACTCTATTGTTAAAGAGGACCAGGAATAAGAAGAATATCATGGTTTAATAATGTAAGAACGTGATTTATAAAATCTACTATCGAACTATTTAGAGCAGTTGTGAACAAAGTAATCATATCCAGAATGGATAACGAATAGGCACCCGAAGAAGAGAAAAAATAATAAGACAGAACATAAAAAACTCCACATTTGTGATAAGCTCAAAACAGACGTGCTATTTACATTTGGTGCTATAGAACTGGCTGGTATAAATATAAACTTTAAGTAGATCACTACATATTAGATATTCTAATTTTTCTAATATTATAATTATAAAAGCCCTTTTATGCACCTACCCCATTCTACCTTAACTAAATTCTTCTCCTTATAACATAAAGTGTACGAAAAAAGACACTAATTTTCTTTAGTCATGCTGATGTAAGATTTATTAATTGTATTGTAATATATTCTTATTAAATTTTATTCTAAAACATATTTTTTTTAACACATTTAAATTTAATTTATTTAAGCAACTCTTTTCTCAAAATAACTTGATTAACCTTATCCTACATTTGAATCATTCCTGAAATTATATAATTTATATGAGTTTGTGGGAAAATAAATAAATAATTATAATTTTAAGTATGGTCATAAATTATGTGTTTATCAGGTTTTTTTAAGCCTTTTGAATTTATATCCTGGAACTGGACATGTCGTGAATTCTTTATATCCAACAGTTGACTACAAAACGAACAAGTCTGCAGGACACCGAGGACTTGCGGGAACTATTGTCTAAAACGGTCGGCTGGATATTCGAGACAATGGGGATAAACTTATGAACCGTACCATAAATTTTCACAGCTGCACGCGATATATGTAAATAATTAATCGTTTCACGTCACTGAATGAAAATTACCAAATATAAGCTGCAAGTATATTTTGTAATAATATTTTATACGAAACTTAAACATAAATATTAAATATTCTATTTATAATATACATTGGTTATATCAATATTTAATATAAAGTTAGGGGCAGAACAAACTTGTCTAGTTTAATTTTATCATGTTTAAGTAAACGCCTCCACAATCAAATGTGTTATTTATATATTAATCTTGAATTATATATTACATTGCTACAGTAACATTCAAAATAAAGAATATTATGTTTTTCAGGTAAATATAATAATTGTGAACATTTACGAGTTTTTTTTATGAGTTGATAAACATAATTTATTAATATGGCACCAAAACCTGGTTTTGTAATTATTATTTTTTAAAAACATGGAATTTTGTATTCAAAGAAAATATTTACTGCTTTATTTATTAATTTATTTATTTACATATATTGATGTCATACAAGCATTATACTAGTAAGTAATACAATAACACGGTAAAATAAATAAAAAATAAATAATAAAATTAAAACTAAATTATGTTTAAAATATAGCATGATTACAATATCTTCGATTTATAATTAATTAATTTCCACCTTTCAAAAATTCCCTAGCAGAGTAAATAATTTGTGTAGTGATCAATCTAAATTATCTCTTTCGCTTGAAATTAGCCGAACGATTTAGCAACAAAAACGTCTCCAACGTATCAACAAAAGGGCCTCAACGATAAACAGTACACCTCGTTGTATAATTTCGAATCAGGAAGGAACAATGCTTTCGTGAGACTTAATTACTGGATTAGACTAAGAGGGTGGGACGAGAGGTTGAGGGGGGAAGAGGGGGCCGAACAATGCGGGCGGGGAACAATCGGCGCCCTGGAATTTCGTATTTCACGGAAGTTTGTCTCGCCCTCGGTTTGGCGAAGATGACGCGGTCGGACCCCAATTAATGGGCCAATTTAATACGCCAAGAATGTTGATTAATACCTGTTGATTACAATCTAAGAGGTCTACATGAAAAAAATATAAGTGTGTGAAATTTAAAATAAAATAAAAATCGATGACAGAACAGATGGTGTTAAAAGGTAAACTACGTCACCACTAAATAAAAACATTATGTTTATTGTTAGTTAAAGTACATGTTTATATAAAATACAAAAAACTCGTTTAAAAAAAATCCTAATTATCACAATAACTAACTGCTGTTTAATTATTCTTCCACAGTAAATCATTCTTAATTATTAATTCGTCTAGGTCTGATATTAATTTTTAACGTCAACATTATTCACCGTTTACCTTTACTCGCGACCTTCCATCCATCCCCGTTCGAATATTTCCCATATAAATTTTCATTAAGATGGATAAATATTACATCCTCTCAAAGGTTCGTTTTATAAACGGCATTTAGGTCCCATTGGAACGATTAATCTTAGCCTCCTCGTTTTCTTCCCTGCTTCGAAACGTCCCACCTACTTGCTCGCAAATACACACGTACACAAAGGCATTGTATATTTTATTCTTTTCCTCTTTGTTGCAGCTTGTTTTCTGACCTCCGCAACTTGGCCGGGACGACCCTAATGAATCTACTCGCCGCCCTTTTCATGACGCAGCTTCTTTATGTCATCGGCGTCGGTGGTGTACCGGTAAGTTTATCAATTTTAGTGCAATAATAATATTATTTATAGTTATGTTCATTAAATTTAACATACTATAAAATATACGTTGTCCATAACTTTGTTAGATTTTAATTCGTTGTTATAAAATTTAACTAAGCAGGATAGTATATTCTACGAAAACTAAACAATATTCTATAGATAATATAAAACTTTTCGCTCCAGTAAATTCACCACAAGCGTTCAAAACTTTTATAACTTAAAGTGTATGTAAATCCAAGTGCATGCTAAAATATAACAGCGATAGTGAAAAATGGTGGAGGCGCCGGTCAGAATACAAGTGTTACAATATTTAAAAAACAAATGATTATAATATTATGTTATTTTATTTTTAATAAAGAATAATAAGATAATAATAACAAGGTCTCCTAACCTATCCGTTTTGGAAATAAATATATTAAAAAAACAATCAAAAATTTACTTCATATTATCAATACCATAATAAATAATGTGGTTTAAAATTTTTTGAGACTATCAAGTTTTTAACAGCAATATAAAGTGAAAACACTTCTAAAAAGATTCAAATAAATAAAACACTATTATGTATGACTTTGATTTTATTTTTGTAACTAAATAAATAATCAACTTTTAAATATATGTACTATTATTAAACATTGGTCGTTATTGTCTTTTAAGATGAAATATAATAGAACTAAAATTTCACTAGATACATTAATAATTATCTACAGGATGTATATTAAACATACTGGCAAAATTCTTTGGACTATTCCAAGAATATTTTGTCCTTAGGCCGTTTTATTTTGGACGATTTCCTAACCATAATGTTCCGGATAGAAAAACCTTCAAAAGTATTAATCAACATCTTCATAGAACGGGCTCGTTAAACAAAGAGGAGAACCAGAAAGGCCAATGGCAAAAGAGTGGTAGAAGTGGAAGAGAATATGCTGGACTTTATAGAGAGAGATCTAGTACTTTTATTCATAAAACTGAAAATACTTTGAATGCTTATAATGGGAGCGTTTAAAAATGTTCAGAACCTATTCATTTATTGTACTCATATTACATAACATACATTCAGATATTTCCTCTTGCTGATTTCCCTCTACGTAATTCATTCTGCCAATTGCTTTTGCATACATTGATTCAAATTCCTCAACTACTATCCAAGAAAATTATGATTTTGTTTTTTAAATATAAGGATAGCAAATATCAATAATGTACTCTACAGGAAGTTGTAAAGTCTTCAAACCAAATCCCTTAAATTTGTATCCTGAGTTGGCAGCAAGAGGTGCTTCTTTTGTGTTGATAAGATTTCGGTTTCTTCTAAATAATCCTGTAGATATTGTAAATTTTGTATATTTTTGTCTAGTTTATTCTGCATGTAGTTACATTCCACTCTATGATTGTAAATCTATTTACAATATTCTTCTTCTGTGGAGCTGGACATGTGGAAAGTAGCTCCTCTATTTCCCAGAATTCTGATAGGTCATTTTCATTCCGTGTTTTAATAATCAAATCCAATCCTGGAGATCGTTGGGTCTGATTTTCGTTGATACCATGGAGGCTCTTAAGTTGTTCTGGAGAATCGGTTTTACAGATTGGCTGATTCATAAACTTGTCAATTTGTTGAGTAATGAGGAGCCGTTCGTATTCGTTTAAAAGGTTTTCATGCAGTTGTATAATTGGTGCCTATAATTAGAAGATGGTTTCTGAGTTGTACTGCTTCGCCACGTACATATCCTCTAGGTACTATATTTTTTCTATTAAAATAATTTAAATGTTGTTATAGATTATTTGTTTGCCCATCTATCGTTACCTCAATCGTAGGCCGGTAGTATTTGATCTATCAGTTCTGACCATTGTTTAGACTTGTGCAATGTTGACACGGATATGTTTCTTCACCACTATGCTTTGAAAGAATAAGGTGTTGTGGTTGATGGTGTTTATCGACAAATTTGCATCCAACAATGAAAATTTCTTCTTGTTTACTTCGGCCCAGTATTGATCGATTTACTGTATCTACACATCAGCTTCATCTTGTGATATTGTGATTACTTGCTTTACATGGTCTAGAAGTTCAATAAAGCTGAATACCAAGTTGTTATAGCCTATGATTGCTGATGACTGAAGTCTGTTCTTCACTGTTAATTGACGAAGCACTTTTTCATACTTGTTTCGAATATTTGTGTAATAGACTTTTTTGTGGTACTCGTATGTGGATACGTTTAACGTCTAACAAAGTTAATTTGTGTCTTTAATCTTTTGCTAAACAGCGCCCAATTCTGTTAGTGCTGATTTAAGTTTCTGTCGGGTGGCATTCGCCTTTGTTATGTCGGTTAATAGTCGGGTCACATCCTTGTCTAATGCTTGCTGCTTCAGGCCGAATTCATTTAATTGCTCCATCTGTACTGCAGTTGCTTGCCAATAGATTTTGGACCTAGAGTCGTATTCCTTGGTGGTAAATACGTGGTGTTTTTTTTAATTTTATTGGTCTATTACATTGTTAATTAACAAAATTAGACACGTCAATACAATACCATTCATATATAGATAGACACATAAGATAAAATAAATTAAACACAACATGGAGTAATCAATAATACAAAATTAAAATTAGAAACATAAATTAAATAAATTAGAACTATAGCAGAATTAGGTCAAATTAAAAATATAATCAAGGTAGAGTCAATTGAAATTTATAAGAAAACATATGGTTTTCAAAGTCTTTTATGTTATAGAATGCCTGTTGTAGAAATATGTATACTTAAATCTACTATTTGAGAGTGTTGGCCAAGATTGAGGCAGTTTATTATAAAGATCAATTCCGGATTGGTGAGGAGAATTTTCGAAAAATGTATGCTTATGTTTAAATGATACTATTTTTTCCATGTTGCATGTAGTGTAATTATGGAAGTCTAGATGCTCTAGAAATAATGATTTATTGCGGTGAATGTAATTTAAAATATTTGAGATATAAATGCACGGGAGTGTTAATATATTGTATTGGATAAATTTAGGTTTACAAGTTTACTTCTCGTGCTAAAGTGCTGTTTTGATTCGGGCGTAAATCAGAATCGTGTCGTTAGACCAGGTGGAAGTCGTCTTAGAAGTGTTGTGGAAGTCAGTTGTTGTTAAGCATCTCTTTCGGAAATTTATGTTTGACTCGAGTCGAAAATTCGAATCGTGTCGTCGGACCAGATGGAGGTCCTCTTCGTTTTTTGTGGAAGTTGGTTGTTGTTAAAGCTCTTTGTGCGGAAACTTATGTTTGCCTCGGATAGTAAATCCGATTCGTATCGTCGAAGTGTTGCGGAAGTAGATTAGGTTATTTAAACACTTTGTTTTGTTTCTCTATTTTTATATTTCTCCGACTAGTTTCGACCGTTGGTCATTCTCAAAGAGTATATGTCAAAACTAGTCTGAGAAATACTAAAAAAGTGAAATACATCCGAGTGTTTAATTAACCTTCTAATTAACATAAAAATGTTTTACCACGGGTTACGTGAGAATTTGGTTGTTGTTAAGCTTCTCGTGTGGAAGCTTCTGTTTTGACTCGGGTCTTAAATCCGAATCGTGCCATCGGATCTGGTGGAGGTCGTTTTTGAAGTCTTGTGGAAGTTGGTTGTTGTTAAGCTTCTCATGTGGAAGCTTCTGTTTTGACTCTGGTCGGTCGTAAATCTGAGTCAAAAGGTTACATCTCGTATGGAGGTAGTAGGTTATTAACTTCCTTTTTGGAGGGGTTGTACACTGCGCAGTTTCTGCACGGAAAATCGTTGGTGACGATGGTGAAATCTATAAGGGGTTTTAAGTTCGTTTTAGATTTTTCTTTAGATGGCTCTCACTCTGGCACTAATTGGACAGCTGATCCGGTTCTAAGGACCAATACCACACGTTGCGGTAATGAACGCCTGTACGGAGATCATCTGCTCGGTAAGGTACTGGTACGTAGCAAGAAGGAAGCAATGCCGTGTAAGGCAGCGGAGATCAAGCAGGGTGAAGAAGAAATTGTTCTCTGAGATTTTTTTTAAAACCTATCTGTAAAAACTAACGGTGGCATACAAAAATAATTCATATTAGGTTGTATATTAAAGTTGCAAATAACTAAGATTTTCAAAATTTTCAATTTTCATCTGAAGAAGCAATTATATTTGCGAAACAATTGTAGTGAAAATAAACACACATTTTGAAAATCTTAGTTATTTACAACTTTAATATACAACTGAATATGGATTTTCAACATCTCAATGCCTTATCTATCAACCAACCTAATTCATATTAATTTCAGGCCAAGTTAAAGTTATCCTGTAACTTCAAGTTTGATAATATCCAAAGTACTGAAAAAGATATTTTTATAAATCGAGGATGGATTTCAAATTTTCTTTTATTATCATTGCCATTCTTTTCATCAAACTTATTGTAACTTTAGTGCTGCAGCCAATTTATTTTGCAAAACAACGTTTTCTTAAGTTGAAGTGCAACCCATTATTATAATAATTTAAGGATATTCTAATACACCAGGAATTGATTTTAAGTTTTCTTTTAATATCGAATATGTTGACAACCTTATCATTAAAAATTTCTACAATCAGATGAGTTTACAATGCTTACTTCGTCTATTTGATTTGCACGCTTCACTAATTGTTTCTCGAGTTACTTACAGCCGTACTAATAGACCGAGATTAATTCTCGGATTGTAGAATCCTAGATTGTCGTATTTTTAGTAACATTTGAATATCACTGGTTTTATGTTGATATCACGGAACAGCTGATTGTATTGTCAATATATTGTGATTGTCAGTTGAGGAGCAAAGTTTGTTTGTGTTAGCAATATTATTAAAATCTTTTTTGTAATATGTTGGATGTTCATTTTTAAAGAAGCCTTAATTATGTATGTATAATAAAATTATATAAATACACTAGTATAAGTATTATAAATTAATAACCAGAATATTATTTCTTATTTATTTTTATTTTCATAATCTTATAATATTAATTTTCCTTCTCTTCATATTTTAATTTATTTAGTAATGAAATTATGTGTCACAACTTATAAATTAGCAAGGAAAATTTTTAATTGTATTAATAATTCACATTAAATGAAACCAATTTCACCATTTTCATTGAAAATAATTATCGACTGAAGTTACTTTAACCTTGATTAAATATCACACAAACTAACTTTGCAAACATTGCACGTTCTTCTTTACTGACAATCACGGAATATATTGACAATACCGTCAACTGTTCCGTGACACCAACGTAAAACCAGTCAAATATAGTTGTTACTAAAAAAGTTACTAAATCCGACAATTAATCTAGGATTCTACAATCCGAGAATTAATCTCTGACTATAAGTACGGTTGTTAGTTAAAGGCTCCTTGGCTGACTTCAACAATAAAAGAAATGCTAAAAATCCGTAATGACATTTATAAGAAGGTTAAGCAGACCAAGGATTCAAATTATTTCATATATTATAAACAACTACAAAATACTATGAAGTCGGCAATATTATTTAATTATTTTGAACATATAATTTCTAACAATAGCAAGAATAAAAAAGAACAGTTAAACCTAATGACCTTATAGATAATCATGCTTATAACAACTAACGGGTGTCCAACAATTATTGCAGTCCCGGGTGGCGTTGGAATAAAAAACGTAAGTCGATTCTTACATGTTGCAAATAAATAAACTGACATTTTTAATGCACATTTAGGTTATGTTTGACAATTAACATGAAAGAATTGACCTACGTTTTTGATTCCAACGCCACCCGGGACTGCAATAATTGTTGGACACCCGTTATTTGATATGATAAGTGGACCGTCTCTGATGAGAAGCTGAAACATTTGATCTCGAAATTTAAAAAAAACCGCAAGTTACCTGGAGTAGATGAAATATATAACGAGCTGCTGAAGTATGGAGGAGATGCACTACCAGATAAACTGTGCGTACTTTTCAACAAAAACGTTGACTCCAATAAAATACCTACCGAATATAAAGAAAGTATAACCATCCCAAATGATAACGTCATTAAATTCTATAATTAACACATTTATCCTAATGTAACAGACAAGTTTTCATTTAAATTAGTAACGTGCGAGGATATCTACGATATAATATATTAAATAAACTTGACTGCTATGGGGTTTAATGATATACATATTACTATGATATCTATACATTATTCCTTATATTACACATATTGTGAACTGCTGCCTAGAATTGATTTGCCTAAAAGTTTTAAAGATCTTCGACCGTGTTAGATTATCCCGGTCCTTTCAAAAATCTTAGAACGTATCACCAAAGATCATATAATGAAATTTATTGAAAAAAACCTCCTCTTCTTTACGAATCAATCTGGATTTAAAATGAATTACAGTTGTATCACTTGTTCACTTAATGTCATTGATGATATAATTGTAACCACAAACAAAGGTTTGCTGACCTCTCTTACACTACTGAATTATAGTAAAGCCAAACTACACTATCTAGGTTTCTCTTTAATTGCAAGTTTCTTGCACGGCAGTACCCTATTAGTACGAATAGATGAGATAAATTCAAGCTCTGCTAGGATAGAGGCGATAGATGGCGTGTTCCCCAGGGATCAATTATGGGACTAGTTTTGTTCGGTATGTATATGTCTTCTTTTTAGCAAATAATCTTAGGCACTGTACTGGTAATACATATGCCGATGACAATCAACTACCATACTCACTTAAATTTGAGAATATTAATATTGCCTGCGATAATATAAACTCCGATATATTAAAGTTAATATATCTCATTCCCACTCATTAATTATTAATCCCGCAGAGTCATATGCAATGCTTTTTGGTCTACAAAATGTAATAGATTCAGCAAAATCTGAGTATATAATCAGGATAGGCAACGATACACTACCGATAGGAGACTCTATACGCAATTTAGGTCGAAGGTGGGTGGGCACTTCCAGGAACAGATAAACAAATAGCATATACATAGAAATGAGGGCAAGAAAAAAGTATGTAACGTGTTTCAGGACTTTTTGCAAAAATCGCCTATATCGACGTTATGAATTTTATTCCAGTTAAAGTTTCCAGACTGTATATCAATGTAATGATCTTAAGCTACTCCTTATAATCCTATATAATTTTAACAGCTTCTTGGATTAGTTTTATGAAAAAAAGTGATTGTATTGTTTGATAACGATGAGGATAATATATGTTTTTGTATTATAGCCATCCCAGTGTATTTATCAAGTACAGAAACTAATTATTTTTAGCAACCTTTCAGTTCTACATCATTGATGTTAATTTTTAACTAGTACATCAATTATTTAAAGAGTTGTGAAGATAGTAACAAACCTTTACTTCTCTGAAAGATGGCAGTTTAGTTATTATTAAATCATTCTTCTATCGAGAATATACAAAGAAAATGTTTATTATAAAATCCTACCTGCATCAAGAACAAAACTTTACTTTACGTTCTAAAAACAAAGGCATCATCTCTTAAGATTCAAAAGTCATACAACACTATCATTAAAATCAACAGCAATGGAGAGCACAAAAATATCCATAATACGTAGGATAAAACAAGGATGTAGACTCCGTTAAAATGTGCTTCAAAATTAAATTTCGGTGAGATCAAGAAAATTAGTCGATACTGAAGTTTGGGGTCCGACTTCAGTAGTGTTAACAAATTGGAGCTATTAAAAATCTAAATTTACTTTATTTATTAGCGAACTGTGGTCGACTTGGGTAGAATGGAAAATTATTAAATTCTTGAAAAATAAAATAATCGTAAATATCCTGATAAGAAATGATGAGAAATTAGTATATAATAAATAGGTGGATTAAAACATTAAAGAAAGAAGTATTTTTGAAGATAGGCAATGATTTTGCATAAAGAAAATTAATTACAAGGATTTGAACTTGAACACTCTACTACTAAAAACCCAACATAGGGAAGAGTTTTATACAATTTTTGAAAATCTTCAAAGACAAGCAACACTTAAAATAGAAGTTAAAATAGAAGTAGATGATGAAGATGAAGATAGACGTGAAACACACTTACAATGCTCCTGCTTAAAGAACATGAAGGACAAGGCGGATTTGGACTTTGAACCTCCAAGTACTGAAAATACACAATAAAGAAGAGCAAGATAGAATTAGAAATGGGTATAATGTATTATTTATTTTACGTAATAAGCTAACTACAAATATTGTAATATTCCACATAATAATGCTTTACAAAAATTTTGTTCGCATTTCGACATGCCTTTTGCAAATGCGATCAATATATATGTTCTTCTATTCTCACCTTATATTTTTCTGTTTCTAATTGCTTCATAAAAACTTTCTTGATGATGATTCATCAAATGATTTGCTAAATATGACCTTTTTGATATTTGACACTACTTGTCAAATAAAAAGGAATTCTGGCAAAAATATCTTAAAATATCTTATTTATAAGATAAGTAAGTAAATATGAAAGGGGCAAAACAAACGTGAAGATAAAAGATGAAGTAGAAAAAAATTGAAAAACTAAATTATATGAAGGTAGAATTGAGATTATGAAGTATTTGAAGCGAGACAAAGTACGCAAACAAATATAATATCTATATATGACCTTTCAATTACAATTTCCAACCACTCGTCATTCTAACTATAAGTTCTTAATATTTTACATTAAAATAGCGATTTCCTTAAAAAAGTTAACATTTTAGCAGGGGATGCTATAATGCTTACTTTAGATAATAATTGAAGTAGTTACATCCGAGAGACAATGTTGGCCACCAAGTTTTTAGAAAAGACAGGTTAATTATACTAGATTATCAGCCATTAACTTTAAACTAATTGCTAAACTAAGAAAAATTTTAGCACTAATATATAAAACTTTTCATAGTTAGTACTGAGAAAATAACCACTAGGAAGGTTACAACACAAAATTGATAATTCTTCTATGTTTCCGAAAACAAAAAAAAACCTTGATGACACAAATAAATAATAATTTACTTCCACTTCTTCTGCATTGATATATTTATTAGCATAATCCTAGTTATATCTTGATTGTAATTCTCGTAAATATTTTTTTTGGCTTCCACTTTTTATCCATTTTTAGATATTCTTTGCAAGCAAGAGTGGTTGATAGATACATTATGACATGTTTTGTCAGTTCAAAAGGCAGGAAGCCTGCTCACGAGAGTGAAAATTACTTACTGAACTATCGAATCGGCAAATAAACGCAAATTTAAGATGGGAAATGACAAGCGAAAACAGTCGAAACTATAGTCACTAAATAAAGTCTCATGCTTGGTGGATTGTAAGAGTACGTGAAAATGTTTATAATTAAATAAATCCTTTGCCCTGTTTTCTTAATAATTTAAGAAAATGTTATCTAGAAAGAGTGACAATTCATTGTTAAACTCAAACACATTGCAATGCATGACTAGTTCAGTAATTTCTAGATATTGTTGTAAATCTTCATCGGATGTCTGATTGTCTATCAATACCTTCTCTAAAACTGACAAATTACAATAATCCGGCCTTTATTCCATACAATGTTCCCATTGTGACAAACTCTACGTTAGCGAAATTCAAAGAAATATTATCACCAGATTTAAAGAGCACATGTACTATATAAAAAGTCTTAATGAAGAAAAGTCGGCAGTTGCCTATTACTCATTAACAACGGGTCATCAATTTTCGTTAGATAATGTTAAATTATTACAAAATTCCAAAAATTAAAATCTTAACATGTTGGAGGCAATCCAAATGAAAAAGCATCAATATAGTTTGTTAAATTTCGACATAACTGCTTTGAATAATCCATTACTAAAAATACTAATCCCGAAAAAAAAACCCAATTTCTAACGCAATTTTTCACCTAATCCTCCATTTTTTTCTAATCCAACCAGGTATATATTATATAGATTTTCTCTCATTTATTTAGTTTTTTATTGATAATGGTGACTCAAATGTACATCTAGCGGTAAATAATCCAATTGAAAAAGTGTTTTATTTCAATAAAGTCTCAGTTATACAAAAAAGTTAATATAATTTAATATAATTTTTGTCGATTTCATAATTGATGATTTCAGATACGTATTAAATATTAATTAATTATCAATTGAATTGATAATATTGATATCTTCTTTTTGTTTGTTTTGGGTTATAAAAGGAAATATTTATTTTATATTATATTACAAAAACCATTGTTCGATCAAAATTTTATTAATTAAAAGCGTAGAATTAATTATTCAATTAAACCCATCCGTTCTCGCCCCCTTTTTGCGATCACATTAAATTTGCGCACAATATAAACTGAGCCCCTGTAAACGCTTCCTTAACGCAAAACTAATTAGTGCCATCATCATCGTCGTGTTCGATCAGTCCCTCCACTCGGAGCGAAGACGCCCGTCGCCGACGACAGGCGTCGCGACACATACGCGCGCGTTCATGCATATACACACGCACACACGTAAAATACTAGCCGTGTTTCGTCGCAGCGAGTTGCCAATTTAATTAATTACATTCCAATCTAGCCATCGTGCCCGTTTAATGAACGAGGTCCTCTGTATCAAAGTACAAAGATAATTGCTAATTATTTCAGCGTTGGGTAGCACCAATTTTTTTTAATGTGTATATGTCGACGTGTTAATTTAGTTCTGAAATAGAAGTAGGTAATGATAGTTATAAATAGTTGTTTGGCTGTGAACTGGATTTAGCTTTAATAAATTTATATTTTAACAGAATAAAATAATTCTAAAAATTCAGAAATATGATGTAGTAGTGGTCTTCAGGATGTCTGCGCATTTACAAATTAATGAATATCTAATTGCTTCAGCATAAACTATAAAAGTATATATTTGATTGCTTTTATTTCGTGATACAATATTCAATAATTCAAATACAAATATAAATTTGTAAGTATAACTTACAAAGTTACAAATTATATGTTTTAGGTTTATAACCATCTTTCTAAATCATGTAATCTACCACATCATTACGATTCACAGTTTTGTAGACTTTCGTTGATTGATTAAACTATTTAATTCACAAAAAAATAAATATCTTGAAAATTTCTTGCTCACTTAATTCGCGGTGAACCATTTTTGAACTATTTAGTTCTAATCAAAATACTTCTTGCTCACTATTGGTTTAGGGTACTTAGTGAGTAAAACTAGGATGACATTTTCATTCAATCAAAGTGATCTTTTGAACTACATTTCGGGGTCCTTATATTTGCCTTATGTTCATCTTTACACTCAATCTTAATATATTTTCAAAACTAACTTCAGAGTTGACTTCAGTTTTTGAATATTCACGTAGCTACTTTAAATCCAAATTTAGATCAAATTAGCTTCCCAGCTAATGACAAATATATGAAATGTTAGAATATTTTCGCTAATATTAGATAAAATCCTTGGGAGATAGTTAATTTAAGAATCCTTTGAGATTAAGCCACCTTTCAAACAGTAATTATATTCAGGCCCTCCCTGATTTAAAAAGTACAAAACAATGCAACGAATTATAGATAAAAAAGTACAAAATTTAGTGATAATTCACTGCGTTTAAAACTGGAAAGATTAAAAATAAGCAATTTCAGTGTCCATAATAAAATTATTTAAAATAAAACTTGTACCGTTTCTTACTAATAATTTTCTTCCATTATGCTATAAAATTTCCACAATTAATTATTATCATATTTACAACAAGATTTTATAATCCTGTAATTTAGTACACCTAATATTTAAAAATATATTTTTTTTCTTTCGATGATTTTTCCATGCAATTAATTTCTGTGATGAAATACAGTAAAATAAATAATATCCTGCAATTAATTTTATTCGCAAAAATAAAATATTGCTGGGATTTATTTTTCGGAATCGTAATAAACAAATTATTGAAAATGTGTATATGGATGAAAATTTTGCTACTATCAATTTAATTCATTGAAAATTTACAAATCTATTATTCCTATAAAATTGCACGATAAATATTCTATGCTGGACTTAAAAATTTCAATAACTGTTCCGCAATTTTACGGACCGATTTAATGAATTTTTCAACGTAATAAAAAAAACTTTCAATATTGTGAAATTATATTGAAGAGAATACTGGCTCACTGGATTTTTCTTGTAATAACTAAAATAACTAACTATAAATTGTTCTACGACGAATTTTATTGGGATGAATTTATATACGAAATCTGTATTATAGTACCATGGAATTTCTGTGATAAATTAAAGATTACAATATAATGTAATTTTTGTAGTAATTACCCAATATCATTAATTGATGAAATTTATTATAATACGTGTAAAGTTTTGCCAACACAATAATAAAATTTTACTTCTACATAATGTTCCATGCGAAATATTTGCGAAATGAATAATTTCTGCAAACTCTTTTCTGTGTTGCAGAAGAGCTTTTGAATTTCTGAAAAATGCTTTCCTGCCATAAAATCATTTACAAAAAATTGCAGTAAAGAAGAATTCTTTTGAAACTGATAGTTGATATTTACATTAAACTTTTAAAATATAATATAGAAAGTCATTTATAAGTTTCAACGCGATTCTCAAATTGTTCTAAGCCAGATAAATTTGAATTATTGCTATCCTGCTAACAATAACTACATACTGGTTTCGATCTATTTTGGGACTTATCAGAGTAGGGCAGTTGAAACTTTATCACCTGTACAGATGAGTTTGTCAAAATTTGCAAATGAACATTTCTAAAACAGTTGAAACTACTAACTCACTTAAAAGTATCAAAAATTCAATATTGCTAAAACATGTTAGAGATTTTGGGATAAAATTTTAGTTTAAAACTTCATAAGATTCATAATTAGAATAAGAAACCATCATTGCATTTGTTACTAATGGATTCTTACTATTGTATTTTCTTGTAATATATAATAATAATAAGTAAATTTCAATCAAACTCAGTATTATTAAAAACAATTGTCATTAAACAATTAAAATAGTTAAAGAATAAAAAAAATGGTTCGGGCTGCCAAATAACTTGAAAACACAATGTTAATCGCAAAAAGTCTGCTGAAATGAGAAATCACTTATCATAGAATTTGAATATTTAAAAAACTGAATTTAAAATTATTTAGTTTGTAAACACTGACAAAAATAGTCCGAATATTTTGAATCATTCTAAAATACATAATACTTCTTCTATTGCCATTCTCCTAACTTCTTCTCTGTTTATCCCCTTTATTAAGATGTAATCCACAACTGACGATCTTTATGGTCCAACAAACGTCGTCTTCCCTTCCCAATCACCTTCAGTGATTAACATCTCCCATCCCTCTTCTATTAATTTATTCCAATAAATAAATAAAAATAAGAACAAACAGATCCCTTAAAGTCAAAATCAACTACTCTTACTCCCCTCCTTTTTCTCCTGTACAAGGCCTACCCCAAGGTTCCCCTCTATCTCCGCTACTATATGACACCTTCTGTTTCGACATCTACAATCCTGATCTTCTTTACTTCAATCCTTCTAAATATCTCCTCCAATTTGCAGATGATACAGCCGTAATTTCCCAGGCACCCACCGTTCCTAAAGCTCTTCAATCCCTCCAGCAGCAAATTGACTCCCTGCAACACTGGTTTGCTAAATGGCGAATTAAAATCAATCCCCACAAATTCCAGCTCCTAATTCCCTATCAAAGTAACAATAATCCTGCACACGATATTCATATCTCCAACATAACTGTTTCCCCTTCTACATCCATAAAATACCTAGGCATTACCATAGATCGAAAAGCCAATTTCAAACAACATACAGTTTCTAACAAAACAAAAATCACAGCTAGAGCCAAAATTTTCAGAAACTTAACTTACATTAATTTAAATTATAAAGAAAATATTATATGGTACTATCAAAAAATATCTTTAAGCTGTACTGCACTTTAGGAATTTTAGTAATTACAAATTTCAAATAGTTCTAAAGCTCAGACACAAACCACATGTTTATATATTAATCATAATAATTCAAACAAGTTTAAAAAAATATTAGGTCCAAATGATATTTTTTATAAATCCTTCCAATTTATTTTAAAGCTTTATTTATTAAAATTGAATATTTTTAGGCCAAAATTCTTAAAATTTTCAGCGTATAATTTTCTTGATATAAATATTATCATATGTTTTCCTTCTATTAAACAAATAAGCAAATTTTATTCTAGTATAAATAATAGACATACAATATTTAATAGGTTATTTGCAGTAAATAAAGACATACAAGATGTTGATTGTTGGAACATGGTGCTACGTGCTTCCTTTTGAATTTTAAAAATGTTGACTACTTTTGTTGATCTATCCTAATGAATGATTCCAAATGTTACTATTGATTCGAAGCAAAATTAGCAATTTTTAGTGTTTCTAAGGATAGATGCTCTTTCAGAGTTCGTAGCAAAAAGCATGCCTTACCCAACCTACCAAGTAAGTACTCTATGCGACAATTCTAATTTAACTTTTCGTCGATATGTATTCCAAAAAACTTGGACGATTGCGAGAAAGCAAGTTCACCAAATTTGAGGATATTAGAATGTGAAGAGATTTTACGCATAATATGCATTTAGTTTTATTTTGATTTATTATCAGTTTATTGTTAGCAAACCAGTGACTTGTTTCAGCCACTTTAAGTTCACCTTTCTTTAATTCGTCGGCGAATGTGTCCCCAAATTTGTATCATCTGCATATTTTACAATTTTTAAATCTGACGAGGAAAGGTTATACAGATCGTCTATATATAAATTGAATAAATATGGGCCGAGTATACTACTCTGTGGAAGACCCATTACCTAAAACATTTGGCTGCCTCTTCTCTTTAATAACAATGATCTATATTCGGACAATTATATTTTTACATTTATATATATATATATATATATATATATATATATATATATATATATATATATATATATATAATAATAATAATAATAATAATAATAATAATATTTTATTTGCCCAACAGAATAACCAATTACAGGACAAATTAAATTACATCAAAAAAAGTATAAAAAGTAACACAAAATAAATAAAAAAATATAAAACTACGGCTACAATTTTACAAAAATCTATAATTTAACAAAATAATTTAAATACAAAATCAATTTAATTAGAATATAAAAAAACAAAATAAAAATGTCTTAAATACAAAAATAAATTCTATAAAACTACCTAACAATGTCCACGTATAATTTATTCGCATTCCTAGTTATGTGGTATATAGGTGACTTGCATAAAGTAACGGACTTGGCAGTAGGAATAAAAAATGTATTAGCATACCGAGACGCAGATCTTGGAACATGAAAGTTAACTCGAGCTAGGAGATCTGGGCTATCTATGTGATTGTGAATTAATTTATGCAAGAATGATGCACTATGTAATTCTCTACGTTCAGAGAGAGAGATAAACCCATGCCTCAATAGCAGCTGATCATACTCTATACCCCGTTCAGGATACACTCCATCCTCTTTAAAGCTCATAAATTTAAGGCAACGACGCTGTACCCTTTCAACAAGTAGTGATAAGTAAGCATAGTGTGGGTACCATATTATAGAAGCGTATTCAAGCTGACTGCGGACGTATGCTGAAAACAGACATTTAACTAAGTCACAGTTGTTAAAGTATTTATATGTCCGCATGACGAACCCCAACATTTTAGATGCTGATGTACACAATGCATTTATGTGTTTCACAAAAGTGATTTGAGTATCGAAGAGTACGCCTAAGTCTTTATATTCAAGAAGTTTTACAAGAGGATAACCCTGAATATTATAATAGTAGTTTACGTGCGACACACGACCAAAAGATACGGTAGCACATTTGTTAACATTTAGTCATAATCCATTAACATCACACCATCTAGAAATTAAATCCATATTATCTTGCAACTTAAGAGAGTCGGTCAGACTTGAGACATTAGAGAAAATTTTCAAGTCATCAGCATATGCCAAAACGGAACAGGATAATGCAGAAATAAGGTCATTAATGAAAATTATGAATAAAAGTGGTCCCAGATTAGACCCCTGTGGTACACCAGATGTTGAATTGAATTCATAAGATTTAAAACCATTATAGTATACATAGTTTATTCGACAGCAAAGGTATGATTTAAAAAAATTAACAGTATGACCGCTAAGCCCAAAAGATGAGAGTTTGTTTAGCAATGTAGCATGATCAATGGAATCAAATGCACGAGAGAAGTCCGTGTAGATTACATCCAATTGTGTACGATTCTCCACAGATTCGCTAATATATTGTGTGATAAGAGAAAGATTGGTAATCGTAGAACGACCCACCATAAAGCCATGTTGATGTGGTGAAATTTTTGTTCTTATATGTCCATATAAGGACGTGTATAGCATTTGTTCGAGAATTTTAGCGAAGTTTGATAAAATGGCGATAGGCCGATAATTACCAATATTAGACCGGTCACCTTTTTTATACACAGGAATCAAACGTGCACGTTTCCATATATCTGGGAATGTCTGAGTAGAAATGGCTAGATTAAAAATTTGTAGCAGAGGTTTAACAAATACATATTTACAGTCTTTGATAAAAAAACTTGGTAGTTGATCGTCACCTGAATTGTTATTATTTTTCAATTTATTAATACTAATAATGATATCGGACTCATTGACAGGGGAAAAATTAAATGGGTAAGTATATTCAGAAGATTCATTAAAGGTAGTATTTGATGCTGGGGTGTAAGCATTTGAAAACTCATCTGCAAACGAGTTAACGATATCAATGGGCGTACTAAGTGTTATTCCACCATTATTCACTTGGGAGGGAATTCTTGTAGTACCATTTCTAGTATGCACAAAATTCCAGAGAGTCTTGGGATTACTTTTAATATCCTGCTCAGTTTTGGCTAAGTACAAATTATATGCAGTCTTTATTAACATCTTAATATTAGCTCTAAGTCGATTGTACTCATTCAGATAAAAATATCGATTAGTTGATTTCCATTTACGACGATAGTGATCCTTAAGCTTGATGGCATTCTTAATGTCGCGCGTAAACCACGGAGGAAAAGAGGACTTGCGTCTAACCTGAAGGGGGACCGTGGCATCAAGTATACTATATACCAATGAGTAGAATGCTGTTATTGCTTCATTTACATCAGTATACGTGTTCAAGAAAGACCAATCGACTGAAAGAAGTATATTATATAATTCAACATAATTAGCTTTACGAAAATTATAAGATTTGTTGTTGTTTGTAGGAAAAGGTGTTGATTTTGTGATCGTGTGAAAATTTGATTTTACAACTAATGCTGGATGATGTGTATCTTCAGGGACAAAAGGAAGCATCTCACGTTCTACAGTAATAATTGCTGACATATTAGTAAGAATAAGGTCGAGTAACTTATTATTATCATTAGTAACAAAGTTACACTGATTTAAGTCTAATGTCTCGATAAAACATAAAAGTGAATTAAGCTTGGGTGTTGGTGATAGCACATTACTTGAAGAATTAAATTGGGGTACGTTAAAATCACCAATAAGTAGGACTTGTTTATCAATGATTAATAGTTCTAATGATTCAAAAAACGCAGACAATAATTCAGATGAGAGATCCGGGGGTATATAAATTACTATGATATAGAATACATGTAAGTTAAATGTACATTTACATACAACAATATCAATAAGAGGTACAATGTTAATTATAGCGGATACGTCAACAGATTCAGAATAAATTTTGTCCGAGACAGCAGCTAGTACCCCTCCACCAGTAGACCGCCCCGTCTTATTAAATTGTCGATCACACCTATGTACATTGAAACTGGAAGCAAAAAGTTCACTGTCCATAATCGAGTCATTGAGCCACGTTTCCGTAAGTGCTATTACATCAAAATCAGTAGTCAAAGATGATGTAAATAAATCGTGAGTTTTGGTGCGAAGACCACGAGTATTTTGGTAGTACAAGCACAATGTCGAATTGGTTATCTTGGGCATTGTTAGTTTTCCGAAGATTTCGTTATAGTAGGCATTCCCCGAATATATTTGATCTTGAGGTCACGCTCACCGGTAGAAATTCTTCGAGTAAGTTCAGTTTTAACTTTTCTATAGAGTTCAGCTTGGGATGGTGTCCGATCAAAGGATAAATTAATATGTTTAAATTTATCGTTTTGTTTAAGTTTGTGACAGTTTCGAATTGCGGATATGACAGCCTCTTCATTGGGAAGTCGTATTTTTATTGGGCGACAACTATGTGATCGGGATGGATCGTATTTTCCAAGGCGAATGGGGATAGAATCAGGCATAGAAATATTTAACACAGGCAAAAAATCAGATATTGATTTTTTATCCAGTTCAACCTGTTGTTGTTTGGAGTCACAAACTGATTCCTTAAGTCCATAAACGATAATATTGTTTTTACGTTTATTGCGTTCGGCTATTTCAAAAATAATGTCTTCAGTAATTGCAGCTGTCGATGGCATAATTGGACTAGTATTAGATTTTAGTAATTTTATTTCTTCTTGTAAAGCTACAATTGCTGCCTTTAGTCCATTGATGTCATCTCCCAGGGCTTTACAATGATTGCAGGTCCACGAAAGACCGCATTTAGTGTTAATCTTTCTTGCCTCAGATTTTGTAATATCCACACAAGAAATTTTATATTTTTTCTTACATATGCAGCAATTAACAAACATATGCGCTTCAGCATGGGAGTTACAACAGGAACAAGCATCCATTATTATGTGCAGGGAAAGCGAAAACAATATGTATAATGACAAAATTAATTGAACTAAAATAGCAGATGTCGAAAAAAAAGAAAACAGATATATGGTAAAAGACTGGGATACAAACTTCACACCATGGGGTCGGTCATGGTGACTAACAAATAACAAACAAGGCAGACCACGGTGAAGGAATATTAATTAGATATAACGTTAGTATAAAGATAAATTTAACATTTAATGTAGGCAACTGTATACACACGAGATGTAAACAAACGTAGAGGTTAATTATAATTAGCGATGTTAAATATATATATATACATAACAAACACAAATTATTGTGGTGTTAGTTCATCTGGTCTATAGACCTGTGGTGTTTCTGTCCTGTCTGAATTTAATTTAAAATAACTAAAAAAAGTTCTTTGCTAGCTAACTTAACTGACTTGGTGATTCGTACAAATGAGTTGATGAATTGTGAGGGGAGAATGTTGATACTTAGAAGGGATATTTGGATTTCTAGGAATACAAAACTTTAGGTAGAAGGGATCGGTTAGATGGATTATTCGCAAATTTACTGGTAAGACTTGATATACGCTGGGATATTGGAATGATTTGGGTAATTTCATACAAGAGGTCGTTGGAGCGGTTATAGAGTGGATTATTTGGGTGTCGGAGTTTGGTTAGGGTTCTTAAGGATGATCTTTCTGCATCTTCTATGTGGTGTAAGACGGATGGACAGAGTTGGGTAAAGAGGATTGAACCGTAATCTAACAAAGGCCGGCATATCGATGTATAAATATGTGTGGCTGTTTTAATTGATATGCCTTCTTTTTTGTATGTCAGTAATCGGAAATGCCGGGCCCTGTTTTTGATTTTCAGTTTTTATGGATTGGGCATGGGGTTTCTTCTCTTTATTTTTAGTTATTTTACCAATTTGAATTATATTGGATAGATAACATTTGAACTATTTATAAATTATCTTTGATCAAAAGAAATTCTGATCAATGCACTGAAATGATTTAGGTCCAGCATTATTGCACAAGGTATTTGATCACTTTCGAAGGCACAATGTATGAAATGAATAAGATCAAATAAAGCAGTACTTATGTCTTTAGGTTAAGTAAATCCATGCTGGTTGCTAGATATTATTTTTAAAGTTTTCAAAAATGCTTTACTCTGCTTTACAATAAAATATTCAAAGAGTTTTGAAAATGTTGATAGAATGCTAATAGGCCTGAAATACTCAATATTATTTTGATCGCCTTCTTTATGTATTGTCTTGACTACATCTAATTTTAAACCATCTGGGAAAACACCAGTAGTTAAAGATTTATTAATCATTTGGCACAGAGGTTAGCTAAATAAAAGGATACACTTTTGAAATAAGAACATTGAGACTTCATCCATCCCAGAACATTTTTTATTCGGTATGTCCAAAACAATACCTTCTACATCACTTATTGTCATGGGATGGAAAAACATAAAATGTTCACTACTAAACTATAATGTATTTGTATGGATGGTGTTTTCATAAGAATTTGCCTTCAAGGATTTTTTTTCAGGGTGAATGAAAAAATCATCAGCACTTACATTACAGTCATATTCTGGTATAGTATTAGCACAGCCTAATTCTTCATCGACCAGGAAGTTATATATCTACTAGCACATTATGTGATTTTATTATCATAATATAATTTTCGGTTTTTAATTAGTAATTTATTATATTGTTGCTTATAATACTTATAGGTAGATTTGCATTCAGGAAAATAATTTGGTGATACCCCATATAAGTCAAGCCATAATTTGCATGTTTGTGTTTCACTTGAGACAATTATTTTCTTTATTGGGTGCTTTTTATAACTTTTAAAAGGAAAATATTCAATCAAGTGTCCTGAGAAAATTTCCAAAAATAAACGAGAACAGATTACAATCGGTAACATCCCGGCGTTTTGTTTCATGTGTTTTACATTTACAAGTTATTTGGAACTGTATTATCAATACATGGTTTAGAATTTACTGACATTCTCGAATAATCCTTAATGAGTAATTCGAAATGGTATGATGTTATTGGTACTTTAAAATAGCTAGATATATGACAGCTCCTTTTTATGTTAAAATCGCCTGCAATGTAAAATTGGTTTGATAATAGAATTTGGAAATGTGATTCAATCATACACCTGTGCATTCAAAGCAGTATCTATGCAATGCATTATTTATATCATCTCGGCAGTTAAATGTAAAAGACTTGTTGCATTAGATTTCAACCCTGCCGTGACTAGTAGGTGGATGGCAGTTACTCGAAATAAGTTAATGATTTAAAAATTCTAAGCTATTTATTCATCTAGTTGATTGCCAGCACTCTCTTAAACAGATAATATCTTATCTTCTGTTCTTCACAGTGAAGAGAATGATATTTTTAACTACTAGTAATTATTAGATAATATCAATATTATGATTTTCTAAAAATAACTGAGTATTTATACTGTTTTCAAGAGATTGAATATCATGATGTAATAATTTTAAGGCTTCGTTAGGAGGGTCGTTGCTTATGGTCCTGTTTCTTTCTTATTCCAGTGGTTAATGGTAATTTTCTTAGGTCACGTTCATGGTTCCTTTAACATATTGAAATTTTATATTGGTACTCATATTTTAAATGAGGAGTACTCATTTTGATGTTTTATATATATTTCTAACTCTAAGTTTTTTGATAGTAGATATAGTGTATATCGTACAGATCGTTCTTCGATAAATAGTTCTAAACTTCGTGGTGGTGGTGTCCTCATCGTTGTAATGAACACATTTAAATCATTTCCCGTTATTACAAATTCCAACGCGGAGGAAGTTTGGGTAAAGGTATTTGTCAATAATGACCAATATGTTTTGGGATGTGTATACCACCAAGCTCAGGAGTTGAGGTTTATCAATCATATTTGCATTCTCTATCAGAAATCTGTGATGGCAATAGTGAATCAAATATCATAGTGATGGGTGATTTCAATATGCCTGATCTTCAATGGAAGGAAGTTGATGACTTCGAGGGACTGTTTCCAGTTAACGCTAGAACTAGCTCGAGTGTTAAAAGTGCAAGTGAAAGTGTTGTGTGTGATGGTTATGCGCTGTATGGTCTTTCTCAATATAACAATATTATAAACGATAAGGGCGGTATATTGGATTTGTGTTTCTCAACGAACTCGGTTGAAACCATTTCAAAATGTGATCCCTTAATTACTTGCGATACATATCATCCCTCTCTTAATATTGTTTATTCAACTATTACCACCGACTATGTAACATCAGATTTTACTGTTGTATATGATTTTAAACAAGCTCCTTATTCTCTTATTAATAACTACTTTTTATCTATTAATTGGAATCAGGTATTTTTAGATATAACGGATGTTGATACTGCTACACATTTATTTTACAATATTCTGTTTGATTGTTTTAAACAATTTGTTCCATAAAAAGTTATATATGAACCTAAATTTCCTCATTGGTTTAGTTCTGAACTTCGACATCTTGTACGTCAAAAACGTGAAGCTCATAAAAAATTTAAAGTATCAAATCTACAAACTGATTATAAAGAATTTTCAGATCTTAGGAAAGCATGTCGAGCTGTTACTAAACTATGTTATCACAACTACATTACAGAAGCAGAGGAATCTATACTTGGAAATCCAAGTTATTTCTGGAAATTTGTCAAATCTAAATCGGCAGCAGGTAAACTACCTTTGTCTATGTTTCATGATGAAAAGAATGTGAACGACGGCCAAAGTATTGCTAATCAATTTGCAATATATTTCTCATCAGTATATAATAAAAAACGTCCAACTTCATGTCAAAATAATATTGAATCAAACTTAAATATATCTGAAATAAGTGTTTCTCCATCAGAAATCCAGACGGCGTTGCAAAATGTTGATATTAAGGGTAGTGCTGGGCCTGATGGTATACCTCCGCTCTTACTTAATATGTGTAATTCCTCGTTATTTATGCCATTGTATATTTTATTTTCTATGTCATTATCTCAAGGGGTATTTCCTTCACTATGGAAGTCTTCATTTGTTCAACTATTTATAAAGCAGGAGACAAAAACAACATTAAACATTACAGGGCGGTCTGCATTCTTTCAGTGATACCAAAAGTATTTGAATCTATAATTGTTAAAGACATATCTAATTCTTTTAAAAACATCATTATCCCTCAACAGCATGGATTTATAAGTGGTAGATCAGCTGACACGAATCTTTTTTTATATACTAACTTTATATTGCAATCTTTCGAAGAGGGGGCTGAAGTTCATTCAGTATATATGGACTTTAGTAAGGCATTTGATAAGGTGACATTGAACTTTTGTTGGTTAAACTTGAAAAGTATGGCATTTGTGGTTCCATCCTTAAATGTCTCGGATCCTATTTAAAGAATCTCACTAAGCAAGTTCGCATTAATGGTTTTTTATCAGATCCATTTTACGCAACATCTGGTGTCCCTCAAGGGTCTCACTTAGGTCCCCTTTTGTTTAATATTTTTATAATCGATATATCTGTTGGAATAAGATCGCCTCTATTACTATTTGCAGATGACGTTAAAATATTCAAGAAAATTTTCTCGAATATTGACTCTGCAATACTGCAAAAAGATTTGGATACTATAAATACTTGGTGTGTCATTAATGATATGACATTAAATATAGACAAATGCCACGTAATGTTGTTCTCTCGGAAAGTAAATAGTTCCCCTGTCATTTACAATTTAGATAATAATAATCTAGATCATATAGACACGATTAAAGATCTAGGCGTATATTTGGATAAAAAGCTTTCGTTCTCTTATCATATAGAAACCGTAATAACTAAAGCCAATAAAATGCTTGGCTTTCTTAAACGTATAACAAAGGATTTTACAAATGTACGTAGCTTAACTATTTTATTTGTCACATTAGTGCGCTCAGTTTTAGAATATTGCAGTATTATTTGGTCACCACATTTTAGACGTTTTGTCGACAGGCTGGAAATGGTACAAATTAAATTTTTTAAATATCTAAGACATAAATTGTATACTCAAGGTATAATTTTAAATTTAGAACTTGTAGGGGATTTTGTCAACTTAATTAGCCTTGCAAAACGGCGACAATTTTATGACCTATGTTTTACTTTTAAGGTTATTAACAATCTAATTACTTCTGGAGATTGCTTCGAATGTTTTTCTTTTAATGTGCCTAGTTATAATACTAGATATTTTCCACTATTATATATTCCATATAGTCGCACATCATATATGTTATTCAGTCCACTTGTGAGGATGTCGAATACTGTCAATAAATACTGTGATATTCTCGATTTTAATTGTCCGTCTTTAGCACAGTTCAAACTAAACGCGCGTCGTGCTATATGTTATACTTAATTTAGTTTTAATTTTAGTTTTAATGGTTATTGTATTATTTACTTGTAAAATGTTTGTATGACGTCAATATACGTAAAAAAAAAATGAAAACGACTAATATGTAGAAAAGACAACTTTGCAATAGCAGTTGTTGAATTTGTTGTTTCGTACGAAGTGTTTCGTAGACTCTTTTATTTTTCTCCATTACCGATGTGTTTTTTACCGCAGAATTCTCCTGATTAGAATTATTTGTACGTAAATTTGTGCTCGGCTTTCCTTCTTCTTCTTGGCCACTAAATTATGTACAGTAGTTCTTTCATTTATCGTCTGTTTTTTGGAATATTGTTTATTTACATCTTTTTCAGGGTGTGTATTTTTGGTTTTAATCTCAGATTAAACGACAGAACTATAGCTTACAAATTTCTCTTGATGATTTGTTTTCTTGTCTGATTTATTTTTTCCATTATGGACTTTAAGGTGGTAATCTGTCCTTGCATGGTTAACATCATTTTGAAGAATTTCTTTAATTGCTAACTACTATAAGTAACTGCTGATTGTATAGTAGTTAAATTTTCGTTTACATGATTTTGTTCCAGCTTATGTTAAGTGTATATTACAACGCACTCATCACAACTACACTTCAAATACTTATTTTCGGGCGCTGCAGTAGCAGATCTTTTCAGTACACAAGACACGTGAAACAATAAAAGCATATAGTGAATTTGTCGGTTTCACTAACATCTATACAAAACGATTTGCACTTAGACATACTTTGGTTTTGGTTATTTATTTATTTAAATTATCCAACGATTATTTTTATGCGATCAAAAAAAGTTGGGTTTTTTTTAAGAGAATATTTTCCAAAATACTACCATGTACTCTCTTAGGTTTTTTTGGATGAACTATTATATATTTTAATGCGATTAAAAGCAATGAATATTTAACGATTTTCTGATATGAAGAAAAAATTGTGTGCGATGAAGTTTCTGTACTAAATATTTAATTGTAAATCTTTGTAATAAACTATATAACGATAAAAGATTATGAAATATCTGCGAATAATTAAATTGAAACTATTTTTATGGGATGAAACGTATGAAAAATTTCGACGGAATTTTCTTTAATCAAAGAGAGGAAACACTTTTGCGATTGATTAATTTATTTCCCCTAAAATATTATGGAATCCTTGCGATTAATTATTTCAACTAAATTTGCCCGCAAATTTTAATTTAATTATCCTGTAGGAAATTTTCACTGTCAGTATTTTACTCCACGCGTGAATAAATTCTGCAATAAATTTACTCTAATAATGTAAATGTGGTGAATTATTTCCCATGATTTTTTTATACTATACAAGAAAATGTTTTCAACTTAATATTTTCAACAAAATTTTCACTTACATTTAATTTCTTTGAGTTTAATTTTACAAGTATAACTTTTAGCATCTCCTTATCGAATAACAGAAAAACGTTTCGAAACTAGTCACGAAGTGTTGTATAAAAATAAAAAGTAGTATAAAAAACTTAAACATTTTTCTGTTATTCATTAAAATTGTACTACGAATGAACGCCTCCAAAATTCAAGATATATCTCCTTATCTTTTATATGCAGCACTTTTATAGTTTCAATGTTTGTTCTAACTAAATGAGTGATATGTGAGCTAAAATTTAGTTTTGTGTGACTGATCAAGCGAAGGTTCTTAAATTCTGAAACTCTAGTTAAGCTATTGTTAGATATAATGTAATTAAAATGAATTATATTGGATTTTGGCGATAAAATCGACACACAACAATTGGTAATATTTAAATTAAGGCCATTTTCACTACATCACACAGATAGCTTATTCAATCTTCTTGCAGAATATTACAATCGGAAACCTCAGTAATTCTTCTATATATCTTAATGTCGTCTGCATATAATAGATACTTCTAATCAATATGTTCACATACCTTATTGAAAAATAACAAGACCAATAGTGGACCAAGGTTTGATCCCTGTGGTACACCAGATAATGCAGGATATGAGAAGGATTGCACACCACTATCCTCAACAATTTGATTGCGTTCAGTTAAAAAGCTTTCAATCACCGTTATCAGATTATCATTTATGCGGTAATATTTAGGCTTTAGAATAGACAGCTTATGTGGGATACTATTGAAAACTTTACTAATGTCAGTATATATTACATAAGTTTGATATTGCTGGTCTAAGACCTCAGAAGTATCATGCGTAAAGTTGCTGTTGAACTTCCTAACATGAAGTCATGCTGATCAATGCTAATACTTTGACGTAAGTTACAATAAATGTGGTTGGTTATTATGCATTCGAAGATCTTAGAGAAATTATTTACAAGGGCAATAGCTCTATAACATGTCACTTGATTTCTATCACCAGTCTTAAAGATAGGTACAATTTTTACTTTCTTCTATAACTTTGGAAATAATTCGGTATGAAGAATTAGATTATAAATAAAAGTCTCAATATCTTCCGCTTACAGAAAAACCATATTACAATAATATCAATTATCTGATATCTGTTAAAATCAAACGATTTAACTTTATAATCAATTATGTAATACAACTGCTTAGAAAATCATTAATATAATGTATCAAATCCTAAGTAAAAAAACACAATGTGTGACTGATTGATGAACGACGAGTTCGTCGGTTTTACGCTCCTTTTCACAGCCTCATATACATCGAAATGGGATTGTAATCAGGGTAAAATGTTTCACGTTTGGCGCGTTTCCGCAAATAGCGGCGGCTCTGCGCTATGATAGATGGCGCCCTCACATGATGAACATTTATTTGGTAACAATGACGCGATCGACAGGACTCCATCTCACGTCCGCAAAAGAGGCAATTTGCTAAATGTACCGAAAGGACAATTGCTCGGAGACAATTTCGCGAACCTCCGGGGAACTCCTCAACTACGGATCGAGCATCTAAACGTTCGATTATCCCAATGGCACGTGCGCACGTGACGGGAATTTAAATGCCACTTACTACGGGTCGCGCGTAGATTCCAATAAATTTTATATAAGATGAACTAAAAATAAAGACGAACTGTATTTAAAAAAAAGAACGCTATATGTCACTAATAATGTTTATACCATGTATACTTTAAGAAAAATTATATAATATTTTATTATTACTTAAAAACCTGCCTAAAAATGCCTTACAATCACAAATAGTGTTTTTAAGTCTTTTTTAAATATGAATTACTTGCATTTAAAACAAAAATAATCATTTATTGTACTTTTTAGGTTTGATTTTTAGTTTATTAGATTAAAACACTTTGAGTGAATTTATGGTGGATGCGCCGGGTCGATGTAGTATAGGAGTTGAAAACTTTCCAATTTGCAATAAATTATCATCGTACTGAACTTTTAAATTCTTACACTAATACCTTTAAACCACGTCTCCTGTTCCTTATATGCAATTACAATTTTAAATATAATTTATGCTATAGGCAAGGCATGTTATACAAATTATATTATCCATTCTCACAAATAATTTTAAAAAAAAAAACAAGTAAAACTTGTTGCTCAATTTCATCCCCTATTCCATTAAAGATTCCGCGACGGCTGTTTCCTAAATGGAATTAAGACATGCTGATCCGTGACCCGCGTCTCGTGCATTTATTTGTTTGAACGACTTGTGCAGAACACGACCTGCAATTCCAGACCTGGTCTCGGCTTTCTATCGCAAAGCGTAAAACTTAATAACGCGAGTCCGCTTCCTTAAATTGAAACACAGAGTAACGCTGGCATGTTTAAGGTAGTTGTGCTTTCAACGGGATACGCCGAAGTGATTTTCTGCGTGGTATCGCGGTAATAAAAGGGTTGTATTACATGTTATGCGCTCGTTATTTGCAGTAGACACGATGTAGTCGGAATTCATGACGCTATTTTGAATTTATAGTTAATATATCTACTATTCTATTTTCAGTTTGATAATTAAATTTTAATAGCTTGAAATATTAATATTATGTGCAAAATGGTGGAGGCGCTCATTACAAAAAATTAAAATAATAAAAATAAACATCTTTATTTACAGAAAAGAATAAAATAATGTACATGTAAATAAAAATATGACAATGATATCATACAATACTTTCTTTCAGCCTAAAAAAGTAATATTTTTATTAAATATATAATTTATTTATAAGGTCCATTACAAATATTACACATTTAATATTCGACGTATCGTGCATATTAAATAAACCCAAAAAAGGAAAATATCATCCGCTCCGTCGCCTCCATCATTCCGTCAATTCCCCCTTTCTACATCCACTATACCCTCGCAAACAATGTTACACACTTTTACAACCCACTTTTTTTTCGTTACCGGCGCGCAACAGTTTCGCTACCCCGCGAAACGGAAATCCCGTCCAAACTCGATAAACTACAACAATAAAAGGAATTGATATCCGCGGGTGGGTAATAAATCATCCATGGCCTCCCCTTGTCTACGGTTGATGCCGAGCACCTGTTCCTCCACCCTCTCGACACCCCTCCGTACAGAAGACGACTTGTTATTGGATTTAAGGGCTGCCACTCCGGCAAAGAGAAACTCTGTTTTAATGAAATCCTGGGGATTTTTCCCGTCTGGTTTCGTTAAGCTCGGACGGAGAAAAAAAAGTTTCTGCTTTGATTCGTTGTTCGTGTTTGTTTTTTTTTTTTTATTGAATGTTTCGAGGTGGGTTCGATACTAATTTGATGTGGTTTTAAGATTGGGTTTTTTTTTAATATTATTTATCAATTAAAATAGATCGCGTTTTTTGTAGCGTGTCTGGAAATAATGTCTACAAGAAAATGTGTTTTTTAAGCTCTTACTGAAATTAGTTTGTATTTTTGAAATTAAATCTTGATATGTTTTAGGATAATATTATAACTAAAAATTTAGATATATTATGTCTAAAATAATTAATTTAAACAAGGTAGAAAGACCGCAGGTCTATAGCCCAGACGGACTAACACCATTTATTTATATTTGTGTTACATGTTAATATGTATTATGTTTTTCCAAATAATGATGTATGTATATATATAATTAATTTATAAAAAAATATTAACGAGCAAATCTATAAGGCAATTTTTTCTTAAATTTTGAAAAGAATTTTTATATAATCTTTCTATAATCACATATTTTCTAATATTTTATGTTCTATTTCAAAAGATTGTTTCAAAAGACAAAGTTAAATTTTAACATATAGACGAGTATTCTAGAAAAAGGGGAATGCATTAATTAATAGAGATTTTTCATTTTATTTTTTATAATATCACAAATATATTTAAGGGGTTATTGAAAAAACTCTTTTTGAGATATCCTATTTTTTAAGCTTAACAAGATTATAGATTTCCTTCAAAGAAAATCAAGTTTATTAAAAAAATATTTGCATTGCTATTAAACATTATACGAAAGTTCTTTCAGTTTATCTTAAGATATTTTATAATTAATTTTATTTTCTAAGTAATTTTTTAAACTTTTCTGACTGTCTAATTTCAACAATTATTTAAAAAATTGAAGATAATAATGAGATTTTATTTGCATAGCCACTTTTCTTCAGATTTATTTTTTTAATTTTCTAACTATTAAAGCATAAAAAAACTTACAGGAACTTCTTTTGTAGGTGGTCAAAGTAATTTTTGATTTTCATTTTCTAGGATTTCTTTAATTTTGTACTTCCCAATATTTATTTATTTTTAATAAGCAGCATTTGTCAAATTAATAATTTTACGTAGATATACAGGGTTATTCACACTATACGGCACGGAATATTGTGGCCAAAATACGTGACTTTCCAAAAGTTTCACTTTGGGGATATATGGGGGTCTATTAGGGCTACTTTTTAAAATTACTTTCATAATATACAGGGTGTCCCAAAAACCCTAAAAGTATCAAAGTTGTGTTTTTTTAATGAAACACCCTGTATTTTATTGCATTTTTGGATCCTTCGATCAAAATAGGTGTGTGTTTTAATAAGGTTTTTATTACTTAAACCTTAAGGTTTTTGAAATAATTTGAATTTTGTAAAAATTTAACCTAATTTTCATGTTTCAAATACTTAAAAAGTAATTAGGTTAGGCATACCAAATTTACACTGAAATGTAACAATAGATCATATTTTATTTTCCAAGTATAATAAATTTGACTTCTTATACCGGGTGTAAAAAAATTGGAATTAAACAAATGAGAACCTTAAATGGCTATAACTTCACTTATTTAAATGGAACGCTATATTTATTAATTTTTAATTTATCAGCAAATGCACGTTTTAATTACCTATCGAATGGTATTTAAATCTTAAGTGTTAAGTCTTCTTGTTTTTACAGAAAACGCCAAAATATTGTTTATTGCACCGTTTTAGTACTTTTTAAGTAAAAATTTTAATGTATCTAGTTTTCTATCGTATTTAAAAACGTCAGATAATTAATTTAGTCTGTTACTTTAGTTTAAAAAGGATGTCTTTGGTCATAGTTGTGTTATTTTGCGTTTTTGTGTTAGATCGTTAGTAATCGTTATTGTTTGAACATGGTTGTTGTATGTCATTGTAAAAAATGAAAATTTACACAGATTTTCTTATATTGAGGTTTTTATAACTGACACTTCCAATGTCTTTAAACTGGTTTAATAGTGTGTCAAAAATGGCCGGCTTAGGGTGATTTCTTTCGGGAAACCTTTAAGTAAAAACACCACAAGCCAATAAACAATTTTGATGACATTCTTCAAGCATAAAAATAATGCCGATGTTCAAACAATAACGATTACTAATGATCTACCACAAAAATGCAAAATAAGACAACTATAACAAAAGACAGGCTTTTTAAACTAAAGTGGCAGACTAAATTAATTATCTGACGTTTTTAAATACCATAGAAAACTAGATACATTAAAATTTTTACTTAAAAAGTACTAAAACGGTGCAATAAACAATATTTTGGCGTTTTCTGTCAAAACGAGAAAACTTAAGACTTAAGATATAAATACCATAAGATAGGTAATTAAAAAGTGCATTTGCTGACAAATTAAAAAATATGGCGTTCCATTTAAATAATTGAAGTTATAGCCATTTAAAGTTTTCATTTGTTTAATTCAAATTTTTTTACACCCGGTATAAGATGTCACATTTATTGTACTTGGAAAATAAAATATGATCTATTGTTACATTTCAGTGAAAATTTGGTATGCATAATTTAATTACTTTTTAGGTATTTGAAACATTAGGTTAAATTTTTACAATATTCAAATTATTTCAAAAACCTTAAGGTTTAAGTAATAAAAACCTTATTAAAACACACACTTATTTTGATCGAAGGATCCAAAAATGCAATAAAATACAGGGTGTTTCATTAAAAAAGCAGAACTTTGATACTTTTAGGGTTTTTGGGACACCCTGTATATTATGAAAGTAATTTTAAAAAGTAGCCCTAATAGACCCCCATATATCCCCAAAGTGAAACTTTTTGAAAGTCACGTATTTTGGCCACAATATTCCGTGCCGTATAGCGTGAATAACCCTGTATATTCTTAGATTTTTATTAAAAGTACTGAAGCCACTCAATACAGCAAGAAATCTTGGTCCAAATATATTTTCTTTTTATTAGTGGCTAAACAGAAAATTTCCCGGAACTAAGAAAACTAGGTTGAAAATAATTCTATAAATCAGATAGACATATTGCTTTATGAATCTAAAATCTTTAATACTCTAAATCCCTCTAAAAGAATCTGATCATTTTAAAATATGAGAAGAAAATTCACTAAAACTTCCTATAGAATTAATCAAGAAGAGTAGGTAAGCAGTAAAATTTGAATTAATTATTGAAAAAATGGCGTCGACAGCAACAGTCGCCGCTGAAAATAGTGCTAAATCTAAGTGCAAACTGTGCAATAAATGTAAGCAGAGCGTGGTGGATTCCAGAGCCTGTGAGGGATGTAAGAAATAGTTTCATCCATCGTGTTTGGATCTCCATCTGCCAACATGTACATCGGGCCGCAAGAAAACAACCATCGTAAGTGAGGTTAATGCAGTGGACCTGATGGAAGGTAATCCAATAATTTTAACAAATAATTCTAATCAAGAATTAGTGTATCTTCAGGAAATAATTAACCTAAAAGATGAACTAATTGAGGACTTAAGAGATAAAATAAATGTAATGAAGAAAACCATTCATTTTTTAGAAGAAACGAACATCTACTTAAACCGAACACGAATCTAGAAAACTGCAGTAATACCACCGAAATAGCCCAAAAATCCAATTATAATGTACCCAAAGATTGGAAATGCGAGTCCACAGAAACTATACTCGAGCAAGACAAGTGTTATCTTAAAGACAGCTTCTCAAAAAGTAACCGAAAATCCTATAATTTGTGATGTAACCGATATGAATAAAACATTACGAAATATCGAGGAATCTATTCACAATTCTCACGATGAGGAATTGTTACAAGTGGATAATGATAAATGGGAAACAGTCCGAAATCGTCGCAAATACAAACAGTGTACTATTTTAGGTACATCCAAGAGTAGTGCTATTAAAGAGATTCCCCAATTTAAATATATACATGTATTTATGTTAGATCCTAAACTTACTAAGTATGAACTCACTAATTATCTAAACAGCTGCAGTTTTTATAATGTGGGGTGCGAAAGCTTAAATTCTAGACGACCCGAAGAATACTTTTCTTTTAAAGTGGGCGTACCGTCAAATCGCATCGACGACTTGAAGAGACCTGACATCTGGCCAGAAGATGTACGCATAAATATTTTTTTTCTAACCGCTCAGAAGAAACTGGCTGCGAAAAAAAGTGCTGTTTATCAACATACAGTCAATACGCAACAAATGTGATGAATTGGGTTATTTTTTAGCAAATAAACACTTCTATTTTGGGGTGAGGGAATATACCTGCCGCTAATTGTTTGCGGATTATCTCGGGCAGGTATATTCCCTCACCCCAAAATAGTTAGTATAAAATCACAATTTCATCAATTTATAATTCACTTGATAATGACGATAAAACGTCGAAACTCGAGTCGTGCTTTGTTGTTTAGATGTATATAATTGTGACTACACGTTATATGTAATATTTTTACAATAATTATTTGTGGTTAAAACATAGTGAATTTTTCAATTCAGTGTAAGTATGGATTACCACGTAGTAACGGTCGCAACCATTCTCTTTATTAGAACGCAAAAAGGTTTTCATTAATTTCAGCAATGAAATAAAAGATATGCGGGAAAAATTAAATACAATAAGTGACATCTACAGTAAGTACCCTTCAAATTAATTAAAAATTAGAAGAAACAATTTACGTAATAGCTATAGATCTTTAATCAAAGATACTCGAAAGCGAGAATCAGGGAAATATATTAGCAAAGCTGTAAATAAGACAAAGGCAATGTGGTCACTAATTGATTTCGCTAGGAAAAAAATGAAGAAACGAATATACGATTGTCACTTTTCTTATGCTGAATTTAATCATTTCTTCAGTAATATTGTAGAAAAACTAATAGGAAATCTGCCTATTGCAGCATTTGATCACTCAATTAAAATTAAAGAATCTCTGAATTTTAAATTTAATGAAGTTTCCCCAATAGTTGTTAGAAATGCAATGCAGGATATAAAAAACAGTAGGTGTGAGGATATTTATTGTTTATCTGTGATCTATATTAAATGCACACTTGACATAATCATTACTCCCCTCACAAAGATAATTAATAAAACACTAGTCACCGGGGTTTTCCCAGATGCTCTTAAAAAGGCTAAGATAATACCAATATTTAAGTCTGGCAACGAGCGTGACTTGAATAATTACAGACTAATTTCAATCTTGCCAATTTTATCGAAGGTAATTGAAAAAATTATGAAAAGTCAAATACTAAACTATTTTGAAACAAATGGCCTTTTTAGTAAAAGTCAGTTTGGTTTCAGAACTAACATGTCAACTTCGGATGCTATCCTTGCTCTCAATGAACTGATCATGAACGCTTTTGAAAATAAAAATGTCTCAGTAGTTTCGTTTATTGATCTGAGCAAAGCGTTTGATTGTGTCTCGCATGACCTACTTATAGAAAAATTAAAAGCATTATAGCTTTACATATACTAGTATTATTCTAATTAAATCTTATCTAAGTAATCGATGCCAATGTGCTCACTTCAATGAAGTACTATCGAAATCTGCAAAGATAAAATATGGGGTTTCGCAAGGTTCTATTCTGGGGCCCTTACTGTTTTTAATCTTTATAAACGACCTTCCTTTACAAACTAATAGTACGAACACTGTCTTATTTGCTGATGATTCTACTATCATAAGTGATGGTGGAAACATTCAAGACACAGAAACAAGGAATGAGTTAGCAATGAACCAGGTAAAAACATGGGCTGCCAAAAATAAACTCGTCCTAAATGATAGTAAAACAAAACAAAAATGTGATTAGTTTGAAAAAAGGAAATCAAATGATGAGTCATTGTTTCCTAGGTGTACACATTGATTCACAATTATGTTGGGAAAAGCAAAGAATGTCCCTTGCTACATCGCTTGCAAAAAATATTTTTGCTTACGCAATCTTGTGGGTAGAGTGCCGGCGAATATAATTAAAATTGCTTACCATAGTCTAATCGAATCACGTTTAAGATATGGAATTCTGGCTTGGGGACATGCTTCATGTAGGCATCGAATATTTAGACTACAACGCAATGCAGTACGCATACTAGGAGAAGCTAAATATAGGGACGATTGAAAGCTAATTTTTATACGTTTACAGATTTTAACCTTACCATCTCTCTATATTCTAAATTGCGTGCTATACGTTTACAAAAACCAACATAAGTACTCCAATTTAGAACATTCTTATGCAACCCGACATAAAGGAATCGTTCAAATAACCAAAATAAGACTTACAAAATCCTGTAACAGTACCAACTATTGGGCTATTAAATTTTATAACAAATTTCCAAATGCTTGGAAAGTCTTACAAATTAAACAGTTCAAGAAAATAGTAGTGCATTTGTTAACAGAGAACTGCTTCTATTCTTTTGAGGAATTCCTAAAATGTACAATTTCGATTACACAATCATAAGGTAATTTTTGATATGTTGTTTCGTAGTTTTATAACTGTTGTAATTTTTTAATTTGTTCATTTCCATATTTAACTATCAGATATTTTAAATAGTTTTATTATTCTTTTAACCATTTTAACAAATGATATTTTAATTTTAAAAATTAGATACCCTTTTAAATATTTTCTTCCTTCGTATTATAATAAATTTTATTTTTTGATCTAACTGTGATATAATTTTAAATATTTTATTTTTATCATATTATTATCATTTTTATCTCTTGATTTAACTGTGATAATATTTTAAATATTTTATTTGCATGTTTTCATATACTTCTTATTTAATTTTATATTGCTTTATTTATTTATTTATTTATTTATTTATTTATTTATTTATTTATTTATTTATTTATTTATTTATTTATTTATTTATTTATTTATTTATTTATTTATTTATTTATTTATGTATTTATTTATGTATTTATTTATTTATTTATTTATTTATTTATTCTTTATTAATTTATTAAATAAAACATATTGCACTTATCAGATGTATCCATTGAAATTACTTCTCGCAATATAATGCCTCCGTTTAAAATTTATTTTTTTATCTTTGTATGTATTTTTATTGCATTTTTAATGTATTTTGTATTTTAATGTAAATGATTCAAAATTGTTCTCTCCGTAATATTATATAACATTATTGTGTGCATTATTTTATCTAATTATTATTATTTTTTGTCTTTTTGTATATGTGACGTATGTAAGACATTGCTGTCAAAACATGAATAAAGCACTTACTTACTTACTTACTATTTTTCGAGAAAAGTTTCTAAAAAAATCCAATAAATTTTGATTGAGAAAATTCTCGAAATCTTTGTAGTTAAATATAAAAGAACGAATTTTCCAAATAAATTCGAAAAGCAAATAATAGTAAAACATTCTCAAAATTTAAAATAACTACTTAAATATTCTGGAAGAAGAAAATCCAATAAAATTTGATTGCGAAAATTCTCAAAACCTTAGTTTAGAAAATTTTTCAAACTATTTAAAAATTCTGAAACCTTAGAAGAAAATTTAAAAATTTTAGAAACATCACCAAAAATTCAGATAAAGAGAAACAAGAGTAAAAACATAGAATTCTATAGAAAACTCCAACAAAATGAGGTCAAAATGCGTTACTATTATTGGAAAAAGAGTTAATAGAAATAACAGCAAAAATTAAAGTAAATGTTAGATGAATTAAATTCTCAAAGTAAATCAGAAAATTTTGGAAGAAACAAAATCACTTAATATACGGAGTTAAACAAGATATTTGCTTTCTGTTGTATCGTTAGCTTTTTAATTTTACCTGTAATTCCAATTTTAAGTTCTTCTATTTTAATATAATACTGTCAGTATTTTTATAATTGTTTTGTTTCATCTTTGACAACTTTTCAACTGGGATTTCTGTTATCACAAAAATATTTTAGGTTTTAGTCACCTTTTCTGATATATTTTTTATATTTTCAAGTGCCAAATTATTTTGGTCTTTCCAACAATACTTGCCCAAGATTTTTGAATATCATTGAACCCTATTTCGGTTTCAATAAATGATTTCGTGACATCAATATTTTCAACTGCAGGTTTATTAATGATTACCTTTATTTATTATGAGTAATAGTAGGTTACTTTACCTTTGCGGATTTTGCCTTCTGCATTGAGACCTCCACAATTTCGTCAACTTCGTAGTATAATTTTTTAGAAAAGTTTTTAGGAAACTTTAACAATATAGAGAAGAAATCCATGAGAATTTTTGGAATAAAATAATGAAGGCAAATAGTACAATTTTTTTTATTAAAAGTTCCAAACATATTTTGTTTAAAAATTCTGGAAACCACGATAAGTTAAAAAAAGGCGTTTGGTTTCCGAAACATAGAAGAAAAAATGCTGAAATATGTTAAAAAATATAATTTAAAAAAGCAAAACATTGTGGAAAACTCTGAATAATATTAGAAATAAATACTTTATTCTAAAATCTTCAGAAAAAATCAGAAAATTTTAATTTTTAAAATATCAAAATATGCAAAAAATATAGGAAATTAGTAGAATTTAGGTTTCGAAGAAACTACCACAGTAAAAAAACGTATATGGCTCTAAAATCCTAAAACTAAATTTAATTAAAATACTATAAGAAAAATTAATGGAAATTTCAGAAAAACTAATAAAAAAATGTAGGAAAATATAATTTAAAAGATTTTTTTTTTAATTTAAAGCATATTTATATTTTCTAAAACTTCTGAAACAATTATGAAAACTTTTGAATGTAAAAATTGTATAAAAATCAGTAAAAGTTTACGAAAATTTGAACTACAATTTTCAAGAAAACTTTCCAAGAAGCTTCTATAAAATAGAGAATAATTGAAAAATTTAAAACTAATGCTAAAAAATTGTAACAAAATATAATATAAAAAAAGGAAAGAGGAGACAGTAAATTGAAAAATTAATATAATTACTTAATATTTTTAAAAAAGTTATAAAATTTAGGGAATACAATTTTTCAAGAAATTTTCTAAGAAAAGAAAAGCATAATTACCAAAATAATTGAAGAAACATAGTAAAATATGTTTAGCAAAATGTAATAAAAAAAGCAATGCTGACATTAACAACTAAAACTCTCCGCTAAAAAGGGGACAAAATAGAAAATGAAAGCATTTATAAAAGAATCTAGATGTTCAAGAACATATTTGCTCCCTCAGCATCATGAACAAATAAGGGTTAGAGTGGAAGAATATCGCTGCTGCGTGAACTCCTCCCAGCTTCACCCATCCAAAATTTTTGTACGTTTTGTATAATTTTTATGTATATTCATATCTATTTTTTTAAAAAGGAAGCTAAAGACTAATAAACATAAACATAGACATACAGAAAAAATGGTATAAAATTCTTTAAAATTAAAAACAAATATTATGAAATTCTAAAACATTCAGAAAACCTTAGGAAAATAAAAGAAAGATCTATAAAAATTCCGATAATGTGAAATAAGACATGTAGGGGAGTAGTAGATTTTTTCAAGAACAGATTCTAAGAAAAATGATTGAGAAAATTATAAAAATCCTGATAAGTGAAGAAAATGAGCATATTTTCCGAAAATTGGAAGGAAAAATTGTAGGAAAATGTAATAAAATTCCTAAAAAAGTGAAAATAAATACTTAAAAAATTTAAAAGCCTTGACGAAAATCAGAACATTTTAGACAAAGAAAAATGACTAAAAAGAATCTAAGCAACTGGAATTAAATTAAATAAAAAATCTATACAATTCTTAAAAAACAGTTGATAAATAAAATAACAGTAAAAATTAAAAGAACGTTAGAAACAAATAACTGCAAATTAGGTGGTTATCATGGTCACTGTTGGAGAAAACGCATCAATTTTCTTTCGATGATTAAACTATCTGAACGAATAATACTAGACAATTTGAGGTAGAAAAGGCCACAATATTTACGCTGTTACTGCATAGTAATGCAGCAAATATTTTGCAAAAAGTAGCCTAAAATGAAATCAACTATGAAAACATAATATAAACAGTCGTACACAACTAATCAAAATGTTTTCATTCTGAAAACAAATAAGCCATATATGGCAAATAAACTGGTGAAAGACCACCAAAGTGACCTTTACTGGCAGCAACGAGCGAGAGTTGAAGATCACGTGTATGTGTATATGTTTCTATAGAATTATTTATAAGTCTAGAAACAGTTATATTCACATTGAATAAATAAGTAAATATTAAAAATATCAAATAACTTGAATACCTTTTCAATCATAGCTTTTAAAGCGCTGTCAAAAATCTACTGAAGATACAGAGAAATCTAAGCAGATAAAAATAAGTTAATATCCTAATACCGCTATAAACAGCTTGGAAAGAATGGATATGCCGTTTTTTGAGACTGAAACCACATTAATTGATTAATTAATAAAGCACTAAAAACCTTTCTTCAAAATTTTATTTAAATTCGCAGATATATATTTTGGATACAAAGTGATCATTATCAAATTTGATTTTGATAATAGTCACTTTATGTCTGAAATATATATCTGTGGATTTAAATAAAATTGTGAAGAAAGGTTTTTAGTGCTTTATTAATTAATCAAGTTTATCTTCACGAAACTCACAAAAATCAAACATTCATTGATACTTGCTCTTATAATTAAAGTAGTAGACTAACTGGATTATATATTAATTTTATGAATATCTATAGAAGGTTAAGCAGGTTAACATAACTTTCATGATCTGATTGATACCACTGAAAAAGCCTTGGAAAAATTATTTGTGCAGTTGTTCCTAAATGATCTAAAAAAATAAGCTGTGGGGTTTCTCAATCACTTAATCGATCTAGGTACAACTGCAAAGTTCAAATTCAAATTCAAAAAATCAAAAACCATCTTCGAAAAAGTTAAACATTCAAAACTATTGGAAGATATACAAAACAACAAACAAACACAACATAAAATGTAGAAAATATAGAATACAATTAATCCTTGTAAGACAATGGTTCAATTTTCTGTTCAACAGATATCAAATCGCGATCTATCAGCCTGGATTTATTTGCTATACAAATGTTATGATTGCTAATATCTAATTGAGTCAACTCTTTGTTGTTCTACTTCATGATCGCTAATGTTATGAAATAAAGAAATTAATTGATAAATGGTTATTTCGGGGTATTTATATCTAGGTGTTATTATAGGATTGTGAGAGATACACATATGGTTGAGGATGTTAAGGTTATATGGGTTGGTGGTAAACTTTTGTGCGAAGAATGTAAGGAATATTGTTATAATTTTGTGGATTTACTAAATTCGTCTGGCTACAAGGATTTGACCAGATTTTTTTTTTTATTTATGCATGCAATTCTTTAAAAGACAAAGTTTTTTGTAAAATCAATATACTCTACTACAACTTCTGAGTTTATTTTTCCCCAAATTACTTGCGATATATTAAGTAAAATTTAGTAGGTTTGTAATATTGGACAAATCCATATTGTTTTACTTTTAAACCGATGTATACATTCTGGAACTTTTATAAAAATTATCAATATTAGATATTATTAAAACAAGACGATAGTTTTTGTCCTCTTTCACTTTGTGTAGCAAAAATCCTTTATTTCTTGCTAGCTTCGAAATTTCAAAAAAGTTCTTTTTAGGATTCTTCTCTTAATTTTATTAAACACGTCTAGGTAAGTGAGGTGGACTAGGAAGAATTTTGTCTGAGGGTGATATATATTACTATTGCATCTTGTGTTTGTTTTAAAATTCAACGTTTTTGTTTTAGATGCGTTCAAATGCACTTTATTACTGTTACATCAAGACGTGATATTATCTAGGGATTGTTGATTTGATAGTGTTATATCTTCCACATTTTCTTTAAATAATGTATGCTTGTAGGCTTCGTCGCCGTTTCTAATGTACAGCTATGCATATTTTTTAGGGACACGAAATGCCCAGAGGGTTACTGAATGCTTTTGCTGGAAGAAGTACCAAGAAAGCTACTGAATACTTTTTGCCAGTGATTACTGAATTTGCCTTTCTTATATTGCAGGTTTTTATTTTCCACTCATTATCATTTCTTTGGAACGTCGTTGGAATAAGCTGCTTATCGTCGTACACTTCATGAACTGCATTAACGATTTTATCACCCGAATCCGTAGTGCAATTTATTATGTTTTGGAATAACTTCCGTTTATATTGAAACTTACTAATGCCGTAACTAGATAAGTAAAATCAATAGATAATGATGACTACATTGTGCTCAAAATTTTGGCACACTACCTACATGATAGGGCAGACGATGCCTACAAACCTACCATAAAACACCACGTCTCTCTCGACTACGATGTGTGACCTTAAATCTGGCTGGTTATTAGGAAATTTGCAATTTGCATCTGTTTAAGTCAGTAAGTGTGTGCTTAGAAGCCACATATCATATCTAAGCGTGAATTCTGATTTGGTCATCTACAATAACTCCACTTCTGTATCGTTTGGATTTCAAACGTGAACAATAAGAGCTTTATTCATATGTTTCAATCATTCAAATAGGTTGTACAGACCCTAAATTCAATCAACCAAAAAAATATTAAAGTTTTTATTAATGTATCTAAAAATATAATCATATTCAGTTAATCGTATAGTTGTTTTTTTATAATCATGAATATTTCTTCATAAATATGTCAAGATCTTACGAGGTACGTCATTTGGAACAACTCAATTGAAAATAAAATTACGAAATTTAGGATTAAAAAAAAATATATCAATTTTGTATTTCTGAAAACTTTTATCATTAAGCAAAATTTGTTTCCACTCTTTTACAATTTCGACTTAAAAATGTGTTTCATATGTTTTACCTATATTTAATACATTTGAATCAATAATTTCGTATTATTTTAAAAAAACAAATATTAAAATTCCAAAATTTTATTCCTTAAAAATGCATTGGCTAAAATCATCCAAAATACTTGTTCTAAAAATGTTATCAAGAATTCGTGGAATATTCTATTTAATCCCTTCAATGTAACCCTCCTCAATAAATTCTACTCTCCCCAAAGCCCTAAATATCTCCCCTAAACACAAACATCCACCAATCACTCTTCATCAATCCATTAGCACGTATCATCCGGACCGATAAGATATACAGCAATTTTTTCTCCGATTTTACATAAATTAGAATCAAGACAGGGCAGAAAAACCGAAGGTAGATAGCCCAAGCGGACGGATTAACCCTTATTTTAAATTAATTTTTTTTCTAAATGTACTTACATTTGTCCAAATAAAGATGTTGCTCTCTTGTTCTCTCTCTATGTATAATGAAATAAATGGAATTTTGTTTCACGAATTATAAAAATATTTATTATTTTTATTGTTAATATAGAATTAGCTCCTAAAATAATATTTTGTCTTAAAAACAGCTACCAATTATTATTTAAGAAGATATAATTTGAAAAAAATTGCACATATATATCAAAGATATACACAAAGTAAAAAAACGTGGATTAAAAGAGAAACGCGTAACATTTTTTTAATGGAGAAAAGAGCGTTACATTTTTACGATATCTAATAAATTTCACGGATCAAAGTTAACGTGTGCGCTGCTGTATTATTAAACATTTGTTCAGTTATGCGCATTTTATTACACGTGCGCAGGATTTCCATCCGTGTTAAAATAAATTCAAATCTGTACGTAAAAGCGAAGGAAATAACTTGCAAATATGTATTATTTTATTTTAAAAAAAAACACAGATAAAATTATATCTTTAAAATTAATACTGAACATACGTTCCATAAAATTACAACCTTGCAATTATACTTCCACGTCCTTAACATTTTCCATTCTAATAACACATAAACCACAATAACCGCCGAGCGAAAGCCCCATCCACTTATAAACAAGGCGAATGTGCCCCGTTTAACATTTAATCCGCACTGACAACGACTAGAGAAAACGAGAAACCGGAATAGTGAAATAGGAAGCTTAATTTGCATGCGACACCGAAACGGACTAAACACTAAACTCCGCTGTAAAACGGTCGTAAACAGGGACAGGGCCGGACTTGCTCGCACCCCTCGTCGCCCCCTCCCACAATTCAATGGCTCGTCAGTATTAATTTCTGAATTGCAAATGAGTCAATTAACATACAATAATTTCGGCCGGCCACAATCGGACCCTAACAAGCACCTCGCTGCGAAGTTGCGAATTTACGGAATTGATTTGATTACGAGAAAGGCTGCAGGGGACGTAATTATAATAATACAATTTGACATGATTTAATATTCAGTGTCTGGAGGTTCATTAGCAGGTATGCAACGTTAATATAAATTTGATGGATTTTTATATGTGTGCTATTAAGTTCTTATTTTTGTTAGAAATACCTTACAAAATCTATTAATTTCTTTCTTAAAGAAAAACGACTGATAATTATACTAATTTTTATAAATTGACATTTATTCTCAATCTAAAGTAAGTACTTAAAAATTACTGAGGAACAAAAAAACTATTTAGTAAGTATATATAATTTAGGATTACATTTAATATTAATCTAAAGTGAAATGCTTAAAACAATGTATTTTATGTATTTAGAAATATCTTATCAAAGTCTTTCATATAATTAATCGTGAAACACTTTAGTTATAAAAAGTCAGCTCCTTCCAAGGATCGAAAACTAATCAACAGTAGACAAAGTTTTTAGTAAAAGCAAAAAATATTACGGTGCCCAGAACAAAGAACATTTCAAGAAGGTCACAAAGATAGACATACATTATCGTATAAAAAGACGCTATAGATACTAATTAACTAGCATAAAATTAGTAACCGAAGAAAATGGATGAGCTAGAAGAAATAATAAAAAGATAACGACAGAAATTGCAAAAGTATTGAAAGTAGAGATAAGAGATTCAAGCCATGAAATGAAAAGAAAGGTATTGAATAGGAGAAAGAAGAAAGGGTTCTGGTTGATAAAATGGTGCAGCTAGACGAGAGAACAGAAAAGGAAGACAAGGTGAAGATGTGAAACAACATTTTAATATCTGGCATAACGGTTCAATGAATGAAACACAAATACAGAAAGATGTGTTTAGTTCTAATCAAAATACATGTTGAATCGTTTATTAAAGACAACCTTAAATTGAAAATAAAAATAAAGAAAGCACATATTCCAAATAAAGAAAATCAAATTATTAATGCTGAAATAGAATCTTGACAATTAAAGTAACAAATTATAAAAGAAAAATATATGCTACAAAATACTAGTAACTATATCCATAGCTAGGAAAGAAAAAGCCAAAGGAAATAAAGTGGGAGTAAGAAACAGACAAACCATCATTGGCGTAGCCAGGGGGGGGAGGGTGGGCACGCCCCCCCCCCCCAGAAAGACCAGTGCCCCCACCCCACCAAAACGATCCGAACATAATTAAATTCAAATGACCAATTAATATTACCGATAAATAAAAACCAACTCAGAATTCAATCGGTGGTGAAAGCGATTAAGGTATTTCTCGTGCAAACCGTTTATCGGTTCGAAATATCGAAAAAAATAACTCTATGCTATTTGTTTCGATATATTGATAAATCGATATAATATAATATATTTGTTTCGATATATCGAAATGCACAATAAAATTAATTCTTCAATTGATTGCCACGCCCTCTACGAATAAACGGAACAATTATGATTAAACCTAAATAAGAACCTATACCTACTTTAAATATAAAAGATATCGTTTGAAATACAATATTGTTTAATATTTCTTATTTTTTTCATTTCATTTAGAAAGATATATTGATATTTTTAAAACGATATACCATTTATATCGGTAATGCTATTCGATATATCGAATAGCAAGTGTTTTGTTTTGTATTTATTATTTTATAAGATAAAATTGCTATAGTTTGATTAGTTTCTGAATCTAATCTTCTAACACAGAAACGGTTCCATACAGGTGAGTCAACATTTTACGTTTTTGTTGTTATATTATTATTATTTTATTTATTTGCTTAGAAACAGCAGTAACATGTTTATCTTTGTGAAGATACTTGAATAAAAAATGTACTGTTAAAGTTAATATAAAATTTGTTAAATACATACGTGTTCCGTTACGTAAATAAATGTGTGATATAAACATAAACAAACAAGTTAAATGGTGACTTTTTATTTCAAATACATTCCTATGAAGGAAAGTTACTCGAGGTCACTTAATGTTATTAAATTCTAGGAAAAAACCCTTCACAAATTATTATTATCTGTCTTGTATATACATGGTGGCGCTATTTTAATGGTTTTTAACAGAGAAAACCTATTTCCAGACTAGATAAAGAAAAACCGACTTAGGTGTCTGGAGATCGATTTTTGAGAAATGTTTATTTGTAAAAAGTATATCGCAAAATCTTGAATGGTTGCTGAGATAATGGGCGTTTTTCGATTTTCTGTCATTTTAAAAACCGCTGTAACTTTTCTATTTATTAAAATAATGTATTTCTGTAAAAACATTCTTAAGGCACTTTTTTAAGCAAAATCGATTGGTATTCTCAGAATGTTTCTATATATCACGGTTTTTGAGAAATAACATAAAGTTTTACTTTTTTTATATGGACATCTTAGTCGGCTATGGCCTAAACTAAATATTCATTATTTGCTGTTTACAACAATATATAATAACGACGAAAAAGTGCCCTAAGAATGTTTTTATAGAAATACATTATTTTTATAAATAATAAAGATACAGCGGTTTTAAAAAAGACAGAAAATCGAAAAACGCCCATTATCTCAGCAACCATTCAAGATTTTGCCATGTAGTTTTTTTAAACGTTTCTCAAAAATCGATCTCCAGACACCTAAGTCGGTTTTTCTATAATCTAGTCTGGAAATAGGCCACCCTGTACATCTAAAATTAAGAGTAACGTATTTTCCTTAAGCAACTACAGAAATTCCAAATTGATATCGAAAATAAATATTAAGTTGCATTGCATGTAAGTTAGTGCCCACTGGTGCCTACCTACTACTTACATTTAGTTCTTTATTCGTTGTTTTGTTTTGTTTGACAATTATAATCTGAAAAATAATTTCAATTGTACAATTTTCTAAGTACAATTGTACAATTATGGATACAGTTTAATAGCCTACAAATATTTTATTTTCTAAATTCAAGCATGAAGAAATTTAAAGATATCAGATCTTATTTGAAGATAACATGGAAATAGATGTGACAAGACCTAGTATTTCTACATCCGAATCGTAAACAAACTCTATACAGGAATCTTGTTTGAACAAAAAAAAGGACGTTGAAACTACCCAGGATTCAGAAAACTCGTCAGCATCAACATCACAGTTAGCCGACTCAAAATATGAAAAATCAGAAGAATTAGGCACTCTTCAAGGTGGACCATCACAGCCCATTGTAGAATTCCCAAAAACGAAATTTGGAACAAAATTCAGATCGTTTTCGTCGAAATATTATGGATCATATAATAGCTGGTTGGAATACAGCAAAGAAGAAGACAAAGTCTACTGTTTCGTATGGAGACATTTCAATAAAGGAAATATACGAAATCAAAATGAAAAATTTGTGAAAAGTGGTTTTAACAACTGGAAAAAGCTAGCAGAGGCATTAAAAAAACACTCAGAATCATCATCTCACGCTGAATGCAGTCAAATGTATGTGTCATACCGCCAATCTTTTACTGTTGGAGATGTTCATCAACAACTTATGAAACAACAAGAGGAAGAAGTTGTTCAAAACAGAGAATACTTAGCCAAAGTTATTCATATAGTACTGACCCTTGTTCTGCCGAGCAGGGCTTGCCTTTAAGAGGTCACCGAGAGACAACTTCTTGGAAATTGCCCAATTATTTTCTAAATATGATGATACATTTTCACTGCATTTCGAAAAACACTACAATTATTGCAGCCCAGATATACAGAATGAAATAATTAAAGTGATAGCAAACCTTACTCTGGAGGAGATTGTGAAAGAAGCTAAAGCATGTGTTTTTGTTTCTTTGAGTGTGGATGAGGCCAGATGTTTTAAAGAGGAGCAATTATCAATGTCTGTAAGATATGCGAACGGTCTGGACATTGTCGAAAGATTTATAGGTTTCGTTAATTGTTCCACGTCCAGAGATGCGCAAGGACTGGCTACACTCATTTTGGACACTTTGAATAAACACCATGGGGTGATGTTCCAATTCTTGCGCAGTCTTATGATGGTGCCAGCGTCATGTCTGGTCAAAATCGAGGCCTTCAGGCCATTATAAAACAAACTCACGCAATTTATATTCATTGCTTAGCACATAAACTTAATCTGGTGGTTGTTGATTCGTGCGCAAATATTTCACTAGCAAAAACGTTTTTCAACGGCCTCGAAGCTTTGTATATCCACTTTTCACAACCTGGCCATCATGAGAGCCTAAATGTCAAAATGACATAATAGGCATTGTCCAAAATATCCCACAAAAGGGTAAATATGAAGCATATTTGCTTATAAATAATTTAAAAGAAACTCCGAAAATGGCAAAGGTGAATGACTTGTCCACGGAAGAATATGGGTTTGAGTGGAAGACCATTGGGTAACAGTGAACTCCGCCCGTGACTCCTGTGTCCTAAATTATTTGTATTTTTTATATGAAATGTACGTATATCGTGTATTCTTTGTAAGTTTTTTTAAATTCTGTAAGCAGGAGAAGCCAAGCTAATAAAGAATAAAGAATAAAGAATAAATTACAAGGCACTCTCGGAATTACTAATAGTGAAATGGGAAGTCTAAGTACTATCATATGGAGTTGTGGCTACGAAAACTGCAAAGCAGTACTGACAAATTATGAGGCAATTAAATTAACTTTAGAAAAAGAGATCACTGAGAACCGAGATAAGCTCACAGTAGAAGCACTGGGATTACTTACGATTATAACGAGTTTGTCGTCTCCTTACACATATTTCACTCAGTTCTCGCTATAGTAAATGTTATGAGTAAATTTTTTCAGTCACAAAATGCAACTCTTGGTCAGGCTAGTGATCTCATAACAAGTACTATAGGTACTTTCGAAACATGTAGGAATCAGTTTAAAATTTAGACAGATATCGAGAAGTTTGCTAAAAAGCAAGAGATTTCACTAGAACCTGAACCTGTTAGAGTGTCAAAACGGAGACGTCAAGAAAAGGACTTTTATACTGAGTCAACTGTGGGCAAAAGCAAGACATTAGATTTGCCGGCCGATACACAACCAGAAGACTACTGGAAGATCAACATTTACTACCCTGTATTTGATAATATCATTGTTAATTTAAAACGCCGATTTGAAAATTTACCGTTAGCTCGTGCAGTTGACGCATTTTTGAAATTGGATATGAAAAACGGAGAGGATTTCATAAACAATTATAAAAAACTCTTAATAATTGATACTTCAGCCTTAGAAGCTGAAGCGATAGTCATGAAAAACATGCTTCGACTTAAAAATGACGAAATTAATGCTGATAATTTGAGAAAGCATCTTAAGAAAGAGTACTGTCCTAATTTATATAAACTTTTCCAAGCAACAATAGTACTACCAGTGAGCTCCGCCGGCTGCGAGAGAAGTTTTTCTGCCATGAGGTGAATAAAAACGTGGCTCAGAAGCACAATGCTTCAGGAACGATTTTCTCACATGTCACTGCTTAATGTACAGAATGAAATGTTAAGACTTATTTAATTGAGAAGAAGAAAAATGAATAAATATTTTAGTGTGTTACGTGATTATTATGTACATTTTATTTAGATAAAAACATGATTGTAAACACAACCAAACCAGTTTTTTTTGTAAAGTCGGCCCCTCCTAGGCCCCCCCCAGAAAATAATGCTGGCTACGCCCATGCAAACCATAATATACGATATCACGGTGTGATGATATAAAACGCGTATGCAAAAGCAGATACAAAGCAGCACGAGCAATGGATCGAGAATTGTGTCACAGTAAAATAAATTGTGGGATTCGTAGAAACTTGGATTATAAAGGAACAGTAAAAGGAAATAAAAGTCAATGAAAAAAGCAATCAAGTCTGCAGCGAAGGAAATGGTGGAATAATATTGGGAATAAGAGAGAATGTGAAAAAGGATAAAGTTTACGAAGATGTGCTTTTGCATGGGTTAAATATCGGCAAGAGTATACAGAATAAACATGAGATCATTGTGTATTCATAAAGACTGTGATGAAAGAAAAAGAAACAAAATTATAGCCCCGATCAAGCAGGGGGTGGGAAGGATTTTAGGTGACTGTACAATAATTGAAAAAAGATATCAGGATAAGTAGATAAACAACGAGAGTAGAAACGTGAAGGAGTGGGTAATGGAAAAAAGATAAGAGAAAGATAGGTGCACAAGGGATTAGAAAGATAAGGAAACATACATCGGAATCGATAATAATTGATTATGTAGTCACTAGGGTTTTCAAGGCTGACTTCTTTCCTGGAACTGGAAGTAATGGGATCGGTTGATTTTCCGCTGATAGGCAAAAATAACGAAGAAATTTAAAAGTATGTAAATGCGTAGGATACGAAGAACAGATTATAGATAGGAAATAGTTAGATCAATTGAAGAGTTGGAGGTTATCATGGTGAAATGCGGAAAAAGTGAGAAAAACATGAGAAAATGTGTACGTGGTTTGAAAAGGAATGTCAACATGTAAAGGAAGAAGTGAGAAAGGCAATGAGGGAATTCATACGGAGTAGATGTGACTGAAGCTAGAAATAAGTATAATAATAACCTTTGATGGTTCGTATGATAACTGAAATCAATTCGCATAAATTTTTTACACTCCAATTCATAACAATGATAGTTTAGATGAAATTCAGAACGTTTATTATTAGTTTCTCGGCTAAAATATTATTTATATTACAAATATGCACACTGGTGGTCAACTTCCGTCATCCAAAGTTATTAGGTCTGCGTGGAAGAACACAAATGTGAACTCCGCTTGCAAGTCCTGTGAGCAAAATTTTAGTAATGTATAGTTACAATATTGTTATATGTATAGTACTAACAGATTATTGTAAAATTTAAATAAATAAATAAGTAATGATGCCGCGAGAACAATTCAATCATAATTTCCCCATTAAATTATCAAACTGCTTCGAATATGCTTAAAGAGAGATTTAATAATAAAAAAACGAATTATCATTAATCATATACAAGGCTTTGTTGAATTGCATAATGTTGAAAATAATTCACATCAGTCACATAGATTTTTCTTAAATTTTTTTCATAGTAATTAGTAATTTAAGATCACTTGAAGCATTAGGTAAACCCATTAAAGAATGAGGTAGCTTATGAGTAAAAAAAATGAATGATAATCAAAAAGGTTTTCGAATTTCAAAACAATACTTACTAAAAGCCCACATTTGATTCATTCCTAAAATTTCGAAAAGATAAATGTGATCGTTAAGAATCTCTGAACACTGAAAAATTGAATTATCATGCACAAAAAGTAAACAAATTTCAACACAAACAAACACAAAAAATTAATGTTAATTCGGTTACAACATGTAACATTCTCTTTTCTTTTTGTAATCCGACGCATGTTATAATGCAGGTCGCAATTTGTTTGCAAAAAAAAATGTTTTAATTGTCATCACAATGCGCTGGCAAAATCTTAGACAGCAACACTTATCTCAAATCAAAATACGGAAAATGTATTTACGCTCTGCTTACATTAACATTTTAGACAAAAATGGAAAAACATATAATTGCAGTGTTTTGTTTGACTCAGACTCGCATGCAAATTTTATAACAAGCAAACTGTGCAACACTATAAAAATGGATCTGGATCAACTAAATGTTGTGAGAGTTAAGGGTAATCAATTTAATGTTTTGTTCAAGACTAATGCTAAAATTTGTTCAAATCATAGTTCCTACAACGATGTCATATCCTATTTTGTATTAGACAAAATTACCGATCGATTTCATTTGAGTCTACAAAATTAAAATTGGCAGCACTTGCTGTGTCTGCATTTACAATTATTTTAGAATTTGTTTGGTATCGGGCAAATAAAATTACTCAAATTCTTGTCTTAAATTAGACAAACAAACTCAATTTCTAAAAATAGAACAAAATATTGAATTTTCTCACCAAGAAAGAAAAAAAGAAAATTGTAAATCATTAGGCGACACAAGAAAAATTGCTGTTCAACGATTCCTCTCAATTTAACCTAAAATTTCACGAAATTACGAGCTAAAAAAACTTTATACTTTATTATTATTAAGTTCTGAGAATAGAACAAAATATTGAATTTTCTCACCAAGAAAGAAAAAAGAAAATTGTAAATAATTAGGTGACACAAGAAAAATTGCTGTTCAAAGATTCCTCTCAATTGAACCTAAAATTTCACGAAATTACGAGCTAAAAAATCTTTATACTTTATTTATAAAAGTTCATATTCTTTCATAAATAAAGTATAAAATATAAGCCATATGAGTTAAATACCTGAATCAAATACCGGAGATTATCCAATCTGTCACCTTCCACACCATCATTTTAAACAAAACAGCACTACCCCAAAATCAAAAGTTGTGTTTGACGTAAACTCTATTCAATGTTTAGAGGCCCCACAATTCAGATCGACCTCTTCTCAATTTTATTAACACACATGCCACTATGTCAGCAGAAATAACATAATTGTTTTTTTGTTACCGGCAAGTTTTAATAAACCCGTAGGAAAGGTCATTGCAAAGAATTTTATGGAAATATCTCCAAAGGAACCTAAAAGTGCTATGAAATGAATACTGTGACGTATAGTACATCATCAGGAGCATCCCTAGCTATCAGATATCTTAAACAATTAGCCTGCATCATCGATCAAAGGAAACGATTTCAATGTCGATGATTTATTAACCGGTCGATCCAAGAAGTCATTTTGTTTTACGTAAATGTAAAATTCAATTTTGCAAAATTTCGCATCCTTACATCACCGTAGCACCGACCTAATAGATTTGGCTAATACAGACGAAATCAAAACATTGGGGATTGTCGGCAAGATTTCTTCAACACTTGAGTGACAAAAAGCATTATATTATCCTGTATCGTACAAATACATGATCCTCTTGATTTGTTATCGCCCATAATATGTGTCCAAAGTAATAATACAAAAATGATGGCAGTTAAAATTAAATTGTGATGAATGGATTTTAATATAAATGTAAATAATTAAAAAGACAATGTATAAATAAATAAATAAAAATAAATAAATACAATATAATAAGGAAGTGATTTGTAGTTAAATAGAAACAAATACTTTAAAAATTGTGGTAATTTGTTATAGTATTTGATACCATAGTGATTAATACTTGTATGTACGGTTTGAAGTCGGATTTCATTTTGAGATAACTCTTTTTTGAATCTTGTATGAAAAAGTCATTCATGGTAGTGTCAATTTTTTATATTTGATAAAATATTTTTTGCAGTCTTTTGTGTATTTCGCTTGTGAAATCAGTCTTACTGCACGTTATAGTTTTCTTTACCCTGATGTTGAGTGTCCTCATACAATGATGCCATATTTGGTGTGTGACCCGCTACTCAATTTGTATAATATGATACAGTGGATATTTTTCGATAATGTTTTCACCAAATTATCGCCTTTTAAGTTTTGAATCTAGATGTATTCCTACTTGACTTGGCAGTCTTTTCAAGCATAACTTCTTGAGAGTAACGATAATGTTCTCTCTAACAGTTCCAGCAGTGGTACCTACATTAACCGTGGTGGTATTTTCGTCAAATAATATATCAGAATTGACGCAGTCTGTCATGTCATATAAATTATGAACAGGTTGGGAGCTAAAAGAGATCCCTGAGGAACACCGTGTTGTATTGGCAAATTACTTGAAGTTTTATTATTATATTAAACCACTTGCCACCTATTTGAGAGATAAGATGACATTAGGTTTAAACTTGTCGAACTGGTCGAACTAAAGCGGTATTTTCAAGCTTGTTACATAGCAAATCATGTGACTTGCAATCAAAAACTTTGTTCATGTCTAGGAACGAACCAACGTGGAACATTTCCTTTTCAAAACAATTTGAGACAATACCTACAAAGGATAGTAATGCATCTGTTGTTGAACGTTGGCACCAAATTGTTGGGGGCTAAATATATTGTTCGCATAAAGATACTCCACTGTTTGAAACTTTAATATCATTTTTACTACTTTGGAAATTATAGGAAGCAACGAGATGAGTTTAAAGTTGTTTATATCATCAGTGTCCCCTTTTTAGTGTATTGGTACAACCTTGGCATTTTTCAATGAGTCAGGAAAGATGCCTGACGAGTTAATGCCATTGATTAGTTTGGTTAAAGGCGAAATAAGTGGATCTTTTACACCCTTCATATGGTCTACTATAAATAGTATATATCTACAGTTTTAATTTAATTTATTAATAGCATCACGTACATTACTGTGGGTGATTTCTGTAAATGAGAAAGATACGTTATTGTTGATCTAAACATATGTATCTAAAACAAATAACTTATGAGTGAGTAAGTTCTATAATAGTTCATTTGCAATGTTGATTAAAAATGTTTTAAAATAATCACTGGATATATCACAATTAGAAGTTTGGTTCGACTTATTTCGCAGATCATTTGTAAGGCCCCAGAAAGCTCCCAATATATTATTCGAGTTATTAATAATTTTTTCGAAGGCCTGTTGATTACTTGATATAATAAAATTCTTATAATAACGACTACCTTCTTTGAGAAAATGGTGAAAATGAAGAAGAAGATGTAATATTTCCCGCAAATTGTGATGGAACAAATTATGCAATTGTCGACTTTGTAATTAATAATGTGAAATTTATATAAGAAAATAGTACATATTGGAATACATGAGTTTGCTGATTGGTAAATAGAATGTGGTTCAACCCGGAATTACTATGTTACGGGAGTATAAATGCGTGAACAATTGTGTTTTAAGCAAAGTTAGTCTTAAGTAGTCTTAAGTCTATGTTTGAGGCATCAATGTACGAGATAAGTGAATAAAACGTAGTTAGAACTAGTATCTCCGTTTCGAGCCCTCCCCAATAAAGTTACATGGCGTCTAACTATCACTTTACAATATTCCTAACATTAAAGTTAAACCACTAAATAAGACGTGGTGGATTTGTATTTTTCTTATAAATTATAATGTTTAATTGTTTATTAGCAAAGCTGGATTGCCTATAAAATTATAGTGCATTATACTCATGAAAACCTAAATTTTCATTAACATTAATACTGGTGCCACAGTAGTTATTTTGCTGTCGTGAATAGAATGCTCTAACCGGCATATTGTTAATTTTCGAGAGTTCGTATTTCTCTTGAGAGAGCCAATGTTCACAAATGGCTAACAAACTAAAGATTTTAGAATATAATTACACAGGAAATAATGGCAACACTTTCTTTCGCAAAATATTTTTATTCGCTAAATGTATACATTTCGAGTGCAGAGCACTCATTATCAATAGCTTACTGTAAACTATTTTGTAAAAAAAAGTGTTACCATTATTTCCTGTGTAATTATCAAATCTTCACGTATCTCTCAAAACTATGTTTCTATTTTTAGAATATGTTAGTGCTTCAAACTCATTGAGTTTATTTCTAATGGATTGTGCGTTGAAAAAGAGCACTTTTATTTTAGATTTATTTTTCACTGGATTCTAGTTGGATATTTTGATTTTAATTGTTTACATTTAATATGCTGGAAATGTCGGTCGGCCAAGTACTTTTTTAACTTCTTAGCTCCTTTTCACTGTGCAAGGAATCTGTAGAATATGCTTATTTTTAACTGGTTCCGCCACCTTTCGGTCTTTGTTGGTATGATATCAGGCTGCTAACATTATTCTTTGTTGTAACTTTTGATTTTTGTTCCTGCTTATTATTTACGAAAAGTATCGCTTCTCCATGAAACTAGCATTCCACGGCTAGAATTGTGGCTCTTATTCGCTAAGGAGACGGAAATGTTTTGTTCAGCTTTAAAAATTAAATTTGATGAGGAATACATGTGGTGTAAATAGTTTTAAAAAAGAATGATAGCAACACGTATAATCATTGATCAAAACTCAATGCAAAATACAATCAATAGATTGGGGGATACCATTGTTCAAATATCATCAAAGTCCTGAATTAAAGCGGTATAAACACCAAAGAACTACCAAGAATTTTAATTATTTATTCAACTCTTCACTATGTCAAAAGTTTTCAGTCAGCACCTGTACAACATTTCTGATATCTTCAGAAAGTAAAATTATCATGGATAGTTTTGGGTGAAAGGCAGATAGAAAGATCTCCAGAAACCTGTATGAATATACAAACTAGTAATGAAATTTGGAGAAAGATTTACTCCTCATGCATTTGCTCACACAAGAATAGTGTGGAAAAATGTACAAAAAATATTAATTCAAAGAGATGATTTATTTATCATGCATCAAACGGCTCTCAACACTTGAGAAATCTAGAGACCTATGCTTGGCATCAACAGATAAGGAACTAGGATGTTCAAATATTATCAAAATTCTGAATTGAAAACTAACAAACTACCAAGAAAATAAATTAGCTACTCAACTCCGCCTTGTGCCAACAGTTACCAGTCAGCACATAGTGGATAATTTTGAGCAAAGAGCAGATAGAAATATCTCCAGTAACCAGTGTGATTATAAAAACTGGTAATGAAATTTTGAAAAACAGGAGATTCACTCCTCATGTATTTGCTAGAAAGGTACAATCAACAGAGGACACAGTTTCTCGAACGGTATAAGTACAAATAAACTACGAAGAACTTAAATTAGTTACTTAACTGTAAAATTAATACTATCGTTGCTTGCATTCTTGATGGAACATAATTGCATAATTATTTTTATTGATTAAAGTCTTGTTTCGTTCTTTAATTGCTTTATCAGTTTCCTGACATATGTTTCCACAATTTCTTGTCATTTTCAAGGGTGTACTATGATTATTGAAGGGGTGAATTTTTATGTGTCAGTAGTCAGTATATATAAACTAGGGTAATAATATAATTTTATAAACCTTCTAAAATATTAAATCTTAATCCCTTTGAGCAATTATGCACTGGTTTAATGCCGCCAATAACATGTTTGTTTTTTGTCCAATCTAAATTTCGGTTTTGTTGAATATTAAAGTCATGTTCTATTATACGAATATGTTATTAGTGAAAAACAGCAATACAAGTATAAGGAAATGAACCCTAAAGCCCCGATTTTATATGGAATGCCAAAAATACATAAAGTTAACATCCCCATCCATCCAGTAGTTTCATATAATAACGCACCCACTTATAAAATAGCACAATTTCTCAACGCCTTACTTCCAACAATAATCCAATGCAATTCAAGATTTTCAATAAGGAACTCTATGAAATTTGTAGAAAAAAACTAAACAAATTCACATCATACAAAACACATTATAATGTCAAAAGCTTGTTCACGTTCATTCCAATAAATGAGTTGAAGGAACTAATAGAAACGAAGATAATAACTAGCGATCTTGAGTCTAAACGAGAAATATTATAATTCCTATTTTTCTGCATCGACTCTAATTATTTCCAATTCAACCATAAATTTTATAAACAAAAAGAAGGTCTAGCTCTGGGATCACCATTATCACCATGATGGCAGCATTATTCATGGTATTTTTTTAAGAAAAACTAATCTCAAGAAATTCACAGTTAATCATTAACGTCAAATTTTGGTGTCGCTACGTAGATGATGTGTTTGGACATGTGCAAAACGACAATTAGATCATTTTCTTAAATTTCTCAACAGAATCAATAGGAATATATAATTTATAAAAGGAGGAAAACCTCAGTATACATTTTTTAGATCTGACAATAATTGCAATAAATCAAAAACTAACATTCAAAATGTACAGGAAGCCAACTACTACAGACACCATAATTCCGGCAGATTCAAATCAATCCATCTCTATTAAGAACTCAGCGCTTAATTCTTACATACATAGACTTATAAATATACCACTTACAAAAGAAAATATTGACGTACAATTGGGAACCATAATACAACTTGCTTTAAACAATAGATATAACGAACAACTTGTAAGAAGAATACTCAAGCGAAAATTAAGAAATAACGTACAAAAACTACTATATAATGGCATCAATATCAATGAAGATCAACAACTATACTGCGCCATCAATTACATACAACCTACGAGTCAGAAGATCGGCAGAAACCTGAAACGATACAATATAAAGGCAATACAAGTTAATAGTAAAAATTTAGGTAAATCTATAATCAATAATAAAATTGTTTACAGGATAAACTAAAAAGCAGCGGGGTTTACCAATTAGAGTGTCAAGACTGCGATGACATTTATATAGGACAGACGGGAAGAAATTTTCAAATTAGATTAAATGAACACGTATGTAAAAAGTTACAAGTAGTACATAAGTAAATATGTACAAGACATTATTGCAGAAATCCTTCAAAGTAGCTTAGAGAAAAACAAATATATACTTCAGGAAACAGAAAAATCGAATTTAAAGAATTAAATTACAATCTCAAGGTTAGAACTTTTCGCAGCCCATATGCTAGCTAAATCTCTAACATAAATATATGTATATCCTTATACATGAACCAATTTAACGATTACGAGAGCCTGGTTCAAAAAAACAAACAAGAAGTTTTTAAAATAAAGACAACTTATACCTTTTTATACCACTTTTTATTAAACTTTTCGTTTTCGTTTTGTTTGATAATGATTACGGTGCAATCGAAACTAATCACCAAAAGTGTAATAAAAAAGTTATCTTTATTTTAAAAATTAAAAATGTACCACGAAGTGAATGCCGTGAATATTCAAGAAACAAGAAGTTGGTAGAAAATCGTTTTTATAAGATAAGGGAACTTTTAAAGAACATTTTGTGGAATTATAAACGCAGCTAAGAAAATTCAGTTAATTACACATTTAGAAGTACGGTATCAAGATAACTTGTTCAAGAATCTCTATCATGGAAATGCTCAGAAAAGTTAAGTGAAAAAATAGAAATTATCATGTTGAAATAACACCGCTAATGTTAGTGATTCAGACAACTCTACATTTCACCTGAAAATAAACAGATGATATAATAAATACATGTTTGTTTTAAGTATATTTTCTTTGAGTTTATCGATGTATTCCTGTAATTTCGTGTGTAAATCATCTTACTACAAAAGAAGTAAAAGACGCTACATATACATCAAAATTATTTTTAGAAAAACCTTAGGCGGTAAGAAACTTGCTAACAATCAACCAGTATAATAAGGAAGGTACGTAAAATCTTTGACCTCATATTATGCAAATGCACCAAGTTTTAGGTGGAACAGTAATTCTGTTCTTTGGATAGAAGCATCCGGTAATATTATCAGCAGGTCACTCATTAACGAAATTAATAATTATCGATTAAACTATTAAAGACCATGTACATCACCGTACATTTCTCCAACGGTCATCGATATCACACTTAGCATAGGAAAGACCTTTGAGTATATCAAACATAACACACATCAACTTTGAAGACTAGGAGGTCCCAATATGTTTAAATCAATAATTCAACAAAATCACCTGATTAAAGATAAGCGCTCCAAATTGTTGAGAAGAAAAGGGCGTTGCTGAAGAAATAAAGACAAAGGCCAAAATTCTAACAATGCAAATAAAATTGAATGACGTAATTGTAACGTAAGTAAAAACGTATACATAATTTAAGAAATAGTTTTTCGTTTCGCAAAAAGAGCCTAAGAACCTCAGAATTCAATTACACTTTACCACTCTCCACTCTCTGCATTTACTTAAACGCAAGAACCAGTGCCTCCTGAAGCTAATAGCTCAAACCAGATTCCAATGCTAATTCACACAGCGTTTGTCTATAAAAATTATAGTAAAGTGTTTCATATAAGTCTACAATTTATTTTGTAGTTTTGAACTAAATAAAATCTAATTACTTTATTTCATACAATAAGTTTTTTTTTTTAAATACGCAGTCTTATAAAAGAAGCAAAGTCGTATTCAGCATAAGAATCGCGCCTAAACGAATTAAATTATATTGACCCATTCTGTTAATGTCACCAGAAGCAATTTACGAAATCAATGTAGCGAGTGTGTGTGGGGCGTGGAGGGGCTAGAGGGGGTCTACGAAACGGCCGCATCTTCGGATGGTTCGATGGGTATCTTTTGGGTCATTTGTTATTTTTATTGTGGCAGCTGGAATAAATCGTTCCACTTTAACGTCCTCGAGAAGTCGTAAAAGTTTTTATTGTGCACCCACCACAATAGGTACGGCATACCTTTTCACTACCGGAGGGAGGTCGTAATAGGAATTACTTACAGGATTAACTTCGTGGAAAGATTACAAAAAAAACAGTAGGAAACGACGTTTAAAATTGCTACGTTCACATATTGAGACAATTAATTCCAGTAAAAAATGCTTTTAATTTGTTGTAATATTACATACGAGTTTATAAATAGGAAAAACATATTTTATTTATAACAAATATTAAATTACTTCTCATAACCTCATGTCTTTATTTATTTATTAGATGTAATGACTCGGAAGAATCAAAACTGTAGTCGATTATGGTATACTTAATTGGAACACCTTGTTTTAACCACAAACAATTATTGTTAAAATATTATATAACGTGTAGGTACAGTTATACAAATCTAAAAATATATACTGAATTTTTCAATTCGTTGTTAGTATGGATTACTACGTAGTAACTGTTATTTTCAGTAATCGATTATGATTCTAATAATGCCTGTTCTACACATTTGCTATTGATTATAATCAATAGCAAATGTGTATAACAGGAAAACTTTTGTTTCACAAAAATATAGTATAATTTCTGAGAGGTTTATTATCCTTAATTAAGGACAACAGATGTGTATGGATTTTAATACAACTGCCTCATTAAATAATTCAGTTAATTTAATTACCTTAAACAGATATTATATCATCATAATGTTTGGGAACATTAGTAGATTAAAATCTATAATATTGTGTTTAAATTCTTTCAACATTTTCCTTGAATTTTCTTTAATTATTATGTTTAGTGCAGTTTTAATTATAATTCCATTACACAATCTTATCTCTTGACAAGTGAAATTATCTGGAGTGTAAGTATTCCAGGAAGGAATTTCCGTGAAACGCACGGTTTTTCCGTAGATTAAATCTGCTCGTCTCGTACAGTGACACACCTGCTGCTGCCGCTGAAAGGGCCACTCTGGAAGCTATTAAGTTAGGTCCGGCACGAAACTCCCGTCCACCCCCTCAGGGGCCCACGATTCAGCGGAAACATTGTTTACCCGCACGGCGAAGAAACGGAATTAAATGTCCCCTTTGATGTAATTAATTTCAACCGAATCGAATTCTACACGAGTTAATTACATCATCCTCAGGTATTAATTAAGAAATCTAATTAAAATTAATTATGTAATTAAAATGTTTGTATGGGTGGGGAGCGGACTATAATTAGTTAATTACGAACGGTGCGAGTCATATAAATGCTGTTTTTCGTTTATGGTGGAGGCGCCTGGTTTTATGATTTTTTAAATGTACGCGAAATCAATTATTTTTTTTTCTTCTATACACTGAAACACAAATGTATATAAATATTTTTATGTAATTTCACTTAGATCAAATTACGCACTTTAAATTCAACAAAAATCCAGACCTATAACAATTTTACTGTAAAGTAGTAGATTTAAAAAATTATATTTATTGTTGAAATATAATTTCATGAAACTTTGAATTATTAACCAAGCGTTTATAATAAGCGCCAAATAATACTAAACAGCGGAAGTTACAAGAAGGCCAATTAATCACGTCGTGGGGTCACGGATGTGAATGGATGTGCGAAAAAAGTGCGCACCCTTTACCATCCCCGTCGTTCCTCATTTATTATGTAAATATGAGGTGATAAATCACGGACCATCTGCGCCATCCCCAGAGATTGTACTCCGCGCTTGACTCTACGAACTTCTATACCGATTAATATACACTGAGAAAAAATTGTAATTTATTACATGGATGCGCCTTTATCCGACGTTGTTTTATTGATCGTCGGTCGGAAGAAAGAAAAACGAGCTGAAAAATAAATAAATAAAAACAGCTAATGCGAAAAGAACGCAGCGGGATCGTGTCGTGCGGTGTTAACAATCCCTACGTGATTCGCGACGGATTTGCATTACTGATGGGTTTAAGCCGCGCAAAGCGAAACTTGTTTAAGCGCGTGTTCTTTTATCTATCCAGAGAATGATATAACTTTGTTTTAATTTTACATCAACTATAAAAAATAATTAACGGAGAATTTTAAAATAAAATAATGGATTTAATCTGCGTGTCGACGTCAAAGCTTTAACAAAATATGTTCAACAGTGAACGTGTCTCGTGTGTAATGGTGATATGTTGTGTTTCAGGATCCCGAGCTTTGTGTGGCTCTGGCCTTCTCTTTACACTACATCCGGCTGTGTGTGTTCTCATGGATGTTAGTGATGAGCCACCACATGTACGCCCAGTTCCGGAACAACTTGCACCTACTTCCGGTCACGGACAACGCCATAGGGAAACATTTCCTCAGGTGGGTCAACATCGCCAACCACGCGTCTACACCGTCCGACCTACATTCAAAGCTAAAAATAAATTACTGGATAAAAATATACCATAAAACGCAAACATCAAAACATGTTATTTTTATTTTTATTTTATTACCTAAAGGAATAATTATTATTCAATACAAATTTACTGCACTGTTTAATAATATTTTATAGTCAGAAAAGGAATATAATTAGTTAATTACAAAAGTTTTAACATTAATGCTGTTTTTACATTTTGGTGAAGGCGCCTGGTTTTAATTAATTTATACAAAATTTACTGCAATTTAAAGAACTTATTTATAATATATTTAATTGTTTTAAGGATTTATAAAGCAATTTTATAAAATATAACAATATCATTGATTTTTGATAAAGTATAATAATCCCATTATATTTTAAGTTAAATATTTGTATTAATTTATAGAATTGATTTCAAATAAAGGTGTTTAAGAAATACAGACTGTATAAACCAGAATGATATATCAACAGGTGCGTTGTTGAAATAAATTTACAGATACGTTAATAAATTTTATAATTTAGACTAATTCATTTCAATTAATAAAAAGTTTGAAATTAATGTTTTACAATTAACTAAAGTTGTCACAAAACATTAAACGCATCCACGGCTTTGTCAAAATCTGTACATTCGCGCCGAGACCGGCAAATTGCCTTGCCAGCCGTCGCCGCCGCCGCCCTTAATGGACAGAAAAGATGTCGGGCGTTGCGACGCATTAATTTTACACCGATCAGGAACGGGGACGGGTGCGGATTTTCGCAATTAACTTTGTACACGAGTGCATAATGTCGCTAATTGAAAACGTGAGCTCTCTTTGCCACCTTCCCGTCGCCCGTTATCCTTCATTTGCTATTATTATCACCGCTGTTATTCCACGTTCGATACTAACTCATATTTCATTATTTTTATCATTAATACAGACAAAAACATGTTATCAATTGTTGCACATTGATTAAATAAGGCCCTCTATAACAATGGTGTACGTTGTTTAAACTTAAAAAAACAAACTTCAAACAACAAAACAAGTTTCTGCTTGATGAAATTCCATTATATTATGTAGTAAATTAAACACTCTGATTAAAAATTTACACAATTTTTAATGTCGAAATACTGCGACAATTGCTTTGTCCCATAGTAGCTTTATCAGCCAAATGACCTAGGTTATAAAGCCACTTGTCATCTAAGTAACTAAACCACTGCGTACTGAAACATTTTGGCAATTTCTATTCTGAACCAGAGCGTTTCATTCAACAGGATATATTTTGTATTTATATAAAGATTTACACTGAGATATTCCTTTCTCTTTTTTATTTTATTATTTTTTTATTTATTTATTTATTACACGGAAAACTCCTTATTTTACAGATTAATATAATATAAATGTATACTATCGACAATTCGAACCTATAATAGTTATTTCCAGGTTGATTTTGAGCAAATGGTTGTGAAATAAAGTAGTATTAATGTTGAATAAATCAATATTATTATTTAAGTAAATAGCATTTGCTAAACGCATAAACCTTGGACAAAATAGTATATGCTGACGGGTATGAATGCCTCTCGTTTGGTTTTAGAAATTTAAAAGTGATAAAAGCTGGGGGCAGATAAAGTGCCAATTTATGATTTTGTGAACAGTACACAGGTCTTGTATGATTCGACGATTCGAAAGGCTACTAATATTAAGGTGACATTGCAAATATTCATAATTTATGTTTGATGAAGGAATATCCAAGCGGTATGCGACGGTTCTCAAACATTTGTTTTGAACCCTTTCCAAAGCATTTACTAAATATTGTTGGTAGGGACTCGATATTACTGATGCACACTCAATAGTCGAGCGCACTAAGGAACAATATAACAATTTTGAGGAGAATATGGAGAAATCTTTCCCAATACCCAATACAAAGCCCAGTAATTTCATTGCTTTGTTTACAATTTCATTAATATAAGCGCAAAAGAAGAGCTGTTCATCAACGTGCTCTAATATTGTGTTATTAATTTTATATTTTAAGTATATTTTGGTGTACTGCGGGTAAATGATATTGTTTTACATTTACTAGTATTTAAATACAATTGGTTCGTAAGACACCAATCCGCCAATTTATCCAAACAACTTTGTAATCTTGCTGAATCATTTGGAGAGTTGATCTCAGTAAATATTTTTATATCATCGGCGAATAATAAGAATTCACAACCTTTTTGACACGCGATTACGTCGTTGATGAATAAATTTAAAAGGATTGGTCCAATATGTGACCCTTGAGGGACCCCGGAAAGAACCTCTATTGGTCTAGATTTGTAAGAGTCAATCTTAACAAGTTGGTGCCTATTTGATAAAAAAACTTCGAATCCAACCAACTACTTGATTACTAAGTTCTAATAACGATAGCTTATGAAGCAAAATGTTATGATTGACACGGTCAAATGCCTTAGAGAAGTCAGTGTAGACTGCGTCTACTTGAACTCCCTACTTCAAAGCATCGGCTATATAATTCTGATAAAGTAACAAATTTGTTACAGTTGTTCTATTAGACACAAAACCATGCTGTTCTTCAAATATGGTATTTTTTAACCGCCCATGATAATTGTTTTGACAATATTTGTTCAAACATTTTGGGTATGACCGATTGAATACAGATACCCCTGTAATTTCCGACGTCATCCTGGCTTCCATTTTTGTGAATAGGTATTAAGTAACTTGTTTTCCAAACATTTGGAAAACATTGTTTTCTGATCGATCTCTCAAATAATGTAGCAAGGAGGTTGTGACAAAGTGCAAAAGCAGTGTTTTAAGAAACTAGTTGGAATATCATCAGGGCCACAGATGTAAGAATATTTTAACTCGTCAATGGCATTTTACACTGACAAGGAGTCAATATAAAATGAGAATGTTGATTTAATAACATTGAAACTACGAATGTCATTAAGATTTTGACAATTATTATCAGTATAACCGTTTTGGAAAAAATCGTTTGCCAAGGTAGTGCATTGAGGTCGGGAACCGTTAGTTTTATTACGTTCTTTAGCAAACTTCCAGAACATGTTACTATTTTTAAATATATTAGATTCTATTTTGTTGATGTACGATGCATATAATTGGTTAAGTAGTTCTTTACATTAAGATCACAAATTACTAAATATGATATAATCTGAATATGAATTAGTAGATTTGTACTTTATGTGAGCCTTTTTTTACTTTTAATTAATTCGATTAGTTCTTTAGTGTACCATCTTGGGAATTTGCCATTGTATATTTTTTCGAGGAACAAATAGTTCAATTGCGGTATATAGTACTAACTAAAAACTATCGACGGCAGAGTTAAAGTCAGTTGTCAAAAATAGCGAACAGAAAAATCGTAATAAAAAATTTCACTATATGGTTGGAGACTTAAATTATTACATTTAAAATTAACATTGTACGCAATATGATGAGGACTAGTATTAAATATCAAATCAGTTGCCTTACTAACCGTGCACGTGTCGCTGTGACCGAAAACTAAATCCAAGAATACGCCTCTTTCGTTTGAAATTTTATTCACTTGACATAAATTTAAAAAGCTTAGTGTATCTACTAGTGCTCTGCACTGAGCGGACGATCGATTTTGAATACATACTCCTAAATTATCATTGTTCCATTTATCGGAAGGAAGATTGTAATCGCCGCAAATAATTATATCGTCGACTGAATTATTTTCAATAATTTCATTAATAGATTGGCAGTGTGATATACCGCACCTATAACATATTTTATTGTTATTATTAATATTGACGAATAATTGTTCGACATTATTACAAGATATTGAAATAGTGCTAGAATTAAATTTCTTTTTAACGCACATCAGAACACCACCACCCTTAGATTTAGAACTATTATATAATGAGCGATCAACTCTATGTATATTATAATCATGAATACAAATTTCAGCACTATTAACATCATCAGACAACCAAGTTTCTATTATAATGACTACATCATAATTTGACATTGAGATATTATGCGTAAGTTCTTTTAATTTTGTTTTCACACCACCCGCATTCTGAAAATAGATGTCCAGATTCCTTAGTTTTTTGAGGAGGTATTTGTGGATTTGACAATCTTCGGTGTCCCTCCGAAATAGCGAATGGTTAAATTCGATTTACCCGCTTCTATGCATCGTTTGAGATCTTCCCGGAGATTGTACAGGTAACTTTGTTGCGACTGGGTTATGTCTGCTTTCACTTGAATGCCGGTTGGCGATACTGTTTTGGTTTTCTTCAAAATATCGACTACATGTTGCGATGCCGAGAATATAGCTTTGACAGGTCTTGCATGTTGAGATTTCTTACCCACCCGGATTACATTAAGAGGTTGAGCTTCGATACCTTATCATCGAGGAATTGCTTTACTGCCATTTTATCATCATTAATTTTGTCACATAATTGTAATTTATTTGATTCAGGTACGTTGTAGATCATAATATTGTTTCGACGGCGGCGCCAATCCTCAAACTCCATATAATATTCTTCAAAAGTGCGTTCTTTTTCTTTTTTTAGTAATTCAACTTCAGATTCAATAGCAGTTTACCTTTTTTCAAGAACATCTAGGCGTAATTTGACTGTATTAATTTCAAGGCTAATTGTTTTCATAATTTTCAATTTATCCGATCGCCAACTCAATGGATGCCATGTTCATATCAGACGACGGAAGCACGTTAATATCCATTCCTTCGACATTACAGCTGTTGCAGATCCAATGATCCCCATTACCTTTTTTAGCTGCAGTGATGTAATAATCCATTATATCCTTATCCATTTCAGTACACCCAGTATGATGCCATTTTTTGCATTTGGGGCATTTTAATGCAGCAGCATGGGGTTTAATAAATTTGGTACAAACTGAGCATTTCATTATCACAAAATAAACACTAAGGTTTGATGGCCCGAACTTTTTTTTATCGATAGCGTTTTTGCTTTCGCGGATAATTCCTCCTTCGGCATAGCTGATAAATAACCGCACTGTCGTGTGACTTTAATCACAAATTACAACGTAACTAATTGTTCAATAAAAGTTTATGATATAGTATTAGAATCTACACTTTTTACTCTGCAGATTACACAAGTCCTATGTTTTAAATAATGCTTTTAAGCCTTTAAAAACACCAGTTATTTATAGAGCGTTAGAATACACGTTCGCGTTCGAATCGTTCGATATATTGTTTATTTACTATCTCAGTAAATATTTTAAAATGTGTATTTAGCTGATTTAGCTGTGTATTTAGCTCTAACATGAAAAAAGGAAAGTAGTAAAGACGTAAGTGAGAAATGTTTTTTTTTTACAATTGTGGAACAATCAAATACTTGAAATACATTATTTATCTTCTCTAGGTCTAATTTATATGTTTTATAATTAATAAATATGTGGACATCTGTACCAACAAGTATACCAATTTAAAAAAATAGTTTAAGATAAATCTAGATTTTTACATAGCTGTTTAAAATAGCATTAGAAACGAAAACAACTAACCAGATTTATAAATACAATATTAGCGTATACTTGCACAAAAAATCTTATTATATATGGTTTATTACCTTTATTACCGTTGCTATAAAATTAAAATATTAACAAAAATACTATTGTTGAAATTTATATAGTTAAGCGCAAGTTTAAACCTAATTTTTAATATCTACATGTAGTGAGAGTGAATGTTCATTATCATACCAGTTAATAATTATATCACAAATCAAAGTTTCATTAGAATAATTACTATTATACAGGGTGTGGTGTCCTGCTAATGTGAGGAAATGGCTGGACCATAGATTCCTGAGGTCAAATTAGGATGATTTAACACAACTTATCTATACCCAAAAATTTACGGTTAAGCTGGAATTTGGTTTCAAAATGTTTTATTTCTTTTGTTTATAACATATATATATATATATATATTATTTAGTTTGATGTTTTCGCGGGTATGGTATGTTGTAGCTGGTTTTCGGGTTATACTCCGCGTGGTTTGTAAATTATATTTACGATGTTTCGATGGTCTCAAACAAGAGTAAAC